>UCOJ01001690.1:0-23734 GCA_900474305.1 Cecidostiba fungosa
GTCATATTCAGTGATTGGTCTCTCGGTTGCCATATACACAGAAAATGAGAGTAGATAAAATAGGATAACTGATAAGAAAATTATAGCATAGGTATTGGCATATTTTTTTACAATTGTTGATTTTTTTAAATTCAGATATGTTTCCACTTGAGATAATAATGCCTGTCAAAAGGAAAAACAATAAAAAAATAATATCAATAAAATATCGTCTACGTAATACACTTTAATTACTTTACATACGTATAACTGCAGCTTTTTAAATTTACTGTAAATATATACAAATGTAATTTCCGCAAACCAGCTTAGTTCAATCCATGAAATAGCAGCTGCTACAACGTTTTTACGATTCAAGTAAAAAGCATTACACAAAGGTACCCATAGAAATGCATAATTTATTATGCAAAACCAAAAGAAAAAATCTGTTCTATAGTTCCACTTCTTATTATCAACGGGCCAAATGCGCAAACGAATACCTATAAAACGTAGAACTCGAAAACTTTTTTTCGATGATATGTAAATTCTCATTTCTTTATATTAAACGAATAGTTCTAATAACTTGTATAGAATGTAATGAGGTATTCCACACAATACTAGTTTTGCTCAATAGAGTCAAGTATGATATTAAATTAGCAATTTGTTATGCAACATCCGCCTTTCCTAATGACTTCTATACCATCTATTTACAAACTTATTGATTAGGTACACATGGTGATAATAATTAAGGAACGTTATGTTTACCATAATTAGCATGTTTTTGATGATCTTAATACTTTCATTTTTACAATTGTATGTTTCAACATTTTTAATCGTAATTATATATTTTTTAAAATATTTAAAGATATATTTAGTTTGTCACTTTTTTGCTAGAGACCATCAGTAATAAGTCAATTCGGGTATTACTTTTTAAAGAAGTAAGAAGTTCACGTTCTAAAATATTCCTTTGGTAGAAAAGTTAGCTAATGGGTGATGAAATTAGCTTAAATAAACTAATTTCGTCACCAATTAGCTAACTTTTCTACCAGGGATTTGATTCATAGACATATCGGCAAATGTTTAGCGATTAGTAATGTATAAAGAGAATTAATTACTTAAGTTAATTTTATCGTTAGTTTATTTAATGTAAAAATGATAAGATTGTCTTACTATTGCTAGATACTTTCTAACGAGGGTTAAATGATATTTACTATAAACATTGACAAAACACTTTTAAAACACGAAAAAGAGAATCTTTTTTAAAATTACATGAATTACTTCAATTTAATCGCATTTTTTTACACTTACATAACATAATAGTAACTACATTTCAAGATTTTTTTAAAACCTTTTCGGATCTATGGTACCCCAGTGAAAAATCAATAACTGTTAAAAATTCCTAAGCACTGTCCACTTGATTCCAAGTAACCATGTGGTTCGATTGAGCCGAAATTTTAGGTGGATGCTTTGTAAATCTTTGAGATGAATGAATGGATTATTATTTGAATGTTTAGAAAATATTTAGCAATGAAAATACTGAAATTTGTACCTTTTTTAAATATTTATCTCACATTTTCCTGCATAAAACATTTTCTGAACATTCAAATAAAAATCTCTTTATTCATCTCAAAAGTACAGGTGTACAAAGCATCCTCCTAATAATTGGGCTCAATCGAACCATATGATCACTTGGAATCTAACAGTTATTGACTTATCACTGTGGTACATTAGGTCCGAAAAGGGTTCAAAAATTCAATTCAATAAAGTAGTTCAGGTAATTTTAAAAATTATTCTATTTTTCAGCTTATAAAAGAGCTTTGTCGCCTGAAGTTGCGCTAATATATTTTTTCGATTCAAGCACAAAGGATAACACAATGGTAAAGTTTGTTGTATATATTTCAAGATACTAAACCAAAAGAAGTCATCTTTTTTACACTTCTATTTTTTTATTATCGGTTGGACAAACACGTAAACGCGTTCTGATGAAACACAGAGTACAATTTTTATTTGGTCATAATATACCCATGAGTATTCATATCATGAAATATTTTAATTTTTTACTACACAATTTTGTTATACTAAGATTTTGCACCAAAATAAATGGGCAATTCAGTAGTTTTTGTTAGACAAGAATACTAGATAGTATGGTTACAATGATATTGGTTGACTGCCGTACTCAATATGCCAATAGGTCATTAGTGCATTGTACGTCGCAATTCTGTAATAATTAATCTTATTTGGATTGACAATATGTATGGCATTTCTAACGAGAATTAAAATATATTAATTGCAAGTGATACATCATTATAATAAAAAGCTGGCCTTAAAACAAGAAAGTAACTTTTGTCTATAATTATTGAATTAAGAATATCTGATTAATAATACTGAAATAATTTTTACGTCAACGATTCTCAAACGTTTCAAAAGCTAACTAAAATTAAAACGTGAATATAAGTGAAATTATGTACTTAATTATTGACTACCAAGATATATATAATTTTTGAGTCAACTTCCTTTTTCGGGTTGTGTCATTTGAGATTACATGCATTTCCGCAGTACATTTGATGCTTCTTCTCAATAATAAATGTTATTCAACATATCTAGTGTAAGCCATCTAAAATAAATTATAAATAATAGATAACCAGAAAATATTAGACAACTTTTTGTGTTCTGAAAAACAAAACGAATGTTTAACCGAAAGCTTCACAAGCTGAATATTTCAACCTTAAAAATAGCTCAGCGCAGACGAACAAACAAAATCATCTCATCTATTGGACATTCTTCTGGGACAAATTCGTCACCTTTTCAATTTTGAATCAGCTCAAGTCTCAAATATCTCCCTACAGTAAAAAAAAACAAACATGTGGGAGTCACTCGAGTTTCATTCACGAATGCCCCGGTGAAAAAAAAACATCTAAGCACTTCATACGAAATCTCGAGATTCAAAAATCTCCCACCACTGCAAGCAAGAGTTGGCGATCAAGCTGCGAAGTCTGAGTCATCTTTTCCCAAGGTGCCGCTGCTTCTTGGGCGAGTTGGCGACGAGACGCTATTTTGGGTTTCCGAGCGAAATTTTCAAAGTCTACGCTCTCACTTGCTCGTTCAAACGAACGACCTAAAGCACCTGCGGGGGCACTGAGAAACGTTTTTCCTCCTACTTTCATCGCTCGGTTCGCGACGGCTTTATAGACGACGAACGCGACTTTAACACATGTTCATCTTGCGCCAGATCAAGTTCATTTTGGGATACGCCAGCGTATGAATGGCCAAGTGCGCGGTGTGTGCGAAAATATGGCATTAAATATTCGCAGTAGCCGGACATTTGAAAATTATCAACTGTCGGTAATTATAGTCGCATATGAAGGACTAAGCAAAATTATTGTAATTTTTTGTGATCATAAATTTTTTCTAAATTATGTTTATCAATAATACATACCTATATATTGATACTGTTTATTCTAACATTTTCAAGTGTTATTCAAAAGTTTTGTTAAGTAAAAAATACATATAGAAGTTAGTGAAAATCAACATGTCATGAAAATATAAACTCACCATTTTTATGCCGTTTGGTCTTCTTTTTCATCGAGCTTTCGGCTTTGAGCTTGGATTTCAAACGCGGTGAATCCTCAAGGTTAGCAATAGATTCGATAGTCGTGTCAGCATCTGAAAATTCGAGACGCCGCGCCACTTCGTCGAGATTCCCTGACTCGTAATGTATACTTTCGTTGCTGCAAAAACAAACGTAATTCTTACGTTTTCCATTTCGGTTGGATGTATAATATTCTTTTCTTACTCCAGAATACTTTTACTTGCAAAATGCATTCAAAATTATACTTTCTAATGTCTGAATTTTCAGAAATAATTCATAGTAAAATAATAGCAGAGATATTGTTGTGAAAATGGAAATTGAGTGAATTTTCCTCTTTATCGCGTGTACCATTAAAAATAAAATAAAATATACCTAAATTTCCAAGACTCGGCTTTTAAGTCACTGCTTGGCAAGAGGATGGGGCTTTTGATGTGGATTTCAGGTGACAAAAAAAGATCCTTAAGAGCAACGAATCTGGTCTTTTCTTGATTTCGTGTACTTTTTTGTATTTCTTGCAGTGTTGTGAATGATCCTGAAACTAGACGTCTTACTCTTAACGACCTGGTATATTAAACCATTCAATGAATTACCATTTTTTGATATTTTTATTTTGTATTGAGCTTTAATATACAGTCAATTAATAATTAAATAAATTACATTTTCTAAATCCTAGAACTATCAGTACAAGCCCAAACTATTTTTAAGCGGTTCTATTCTATTCAAAAATAAACAACCTAAATGTTTAGATGTATTTTGGATTTCAGTTCCTCCAAAATTTTGAAAACCCCTAAGACCATCTAATTTATCAAAGTCGCTTGAATTAGGTCAGATTATCAACTAAGGACGTATAAACGAAGCGATGCTTTAATAAGTAATAAAACAAATTAAAATCGAATGTAAGGTTGGCCCTAAGCCAAAGGCTATGTGGCTCTTCTGTTGTGTAGTATAGATAAACTGGAAAACTTTGTACCGACCAAAGGACGACACGTGATTCAGGAAGCATTCGGGTCGCGTTTAAAATAATCGCTGAAGACCGAGTCAATTCTTTCTCGCTAGTCCTGTCGCTGTTGCCGTTATTTTTCGATATTTTATTTTTCGTACACGCTCGCAAAATACCGGAGACTACTGTATAACGATTTCACTCGTTAGAAAAATGTCCGCTCCAACTTGTTTAGTTGTTTGTTGAAAGACTTAAAGTATTCAATGACTAGAGTTTTTATGTAAAATATAGGAATTCAAAGTTTTTTTAATTCTTAAAAATAAATTTTGTAAATATATCACTGTATATCTATTGCTCAACTCACTAAATTCGATCCTCTTAGGTTCCAACACAAAATTCATACATCTTCAAAAGTATAAAGTACAGGATTAATGCGTGGATAATGCATTCAAAATGCGTGTGTTTGTACACAAATAAAAAGCTTGGAACTGTCCAAAAACAAATTACCGTCAAGCTAAACGCGCTCGTTTATTAAAGAAACAAATTCTCAAATGCAATGTGTTCCAGATTACGCGAGAAAATATTGCTCGGCAAATGCCTTTCCACGCTCTTCCAGGCGTGCTCGGTGCATAAACGAAATTCTTTCCCCTTGTCGATGGAATTCGCGCGTTCCGCAGATACGCGAATCTCTCCGAGATCTGGAGCTATTTCTGGCGACCTCTGCTCATGACTGACCTCCTGGAGATGCGTACAATCTTATATTGTTTTTCTTTTCATTCCAGAGCTACATTCGAACTACGTGACACTTAGCATGCTATTAGGATGATATTTAATTTGTGATTTGATCGTATGTTTTTGCGCAATGAAATTTGATCTTACTGGAAAAATTTCTTAGAACTTTTTATAGAATATTTGAATACCGATTAAGCTAATCAATATAATTATGAAAATATTTTAGGAATTTGTAAAAATGCTGTTCTGAATCATAAAAAGCATGATGTGCTTATTTATTTTAGTAATAAAAAAAATGTCATCGGGTGGATGATAACAAAAACGCAAAATAGAACACTTCGTACATCATACTTTCATATTCCTATTTGCCAATAAATTGTAAAAGTAAAAGTTGGTGCTAAATATTTACTTTTTAATATCTCTTATTACAATAATTATTTAAATAAAAAAATTCAAATTAACTATTGAATTTGTTTTAAATGTAAACGTTCAGGTATACAAAAATATTTCAATAAAACTAAGAGCTCATTATTCTAGCGATTTATTTTTGGGTCGCCAAGTCATACTTTCCTTCGTATATTCCAAGATTACATTGCGATCTATTTTTGAGTAAGCCTGTCGTCATCTATCGTTCCCGCGGGTTGCGTAGAATTTCTAGCGTGAAATCGAATTTTTTCGTCTTTTAAATTTTTGTTTGTTTGCTTTTTTATATTTTTCAAAGCTATTAATTTATGCTCACCCTACTGAACCAAGATTCGACACGATCGTTTCTTAATTTATTTAACCTAGTTACCTACATACTTGAATTTTATTCAGAGATGAATAAAAGCTAACATATAAGTTATGATTTCTTTTATTATATAGTATTGAAACAATTAATTTGAACCTGTAGTTGTTAATTTTGTTATAATATATTTATTTACATGAGAGAAAAAATTACATGCAATATTCACAAATTCTATGTTAGTAATACGATCAACTCAATTGTATCACATTAACTTCACACATTTACTTTACCTTATGATAAGAAATTGATATACCCAAAGTAAGAAAGTATAGCTGAAGTCCACCATGTTGCTTTACATTGAACGAAGAAATTGTACAACCAATAGAAAAGCTCTACATTAGAAGTGTATACTGTATATGTCTTAAAAACGTGATTACTGCTATTGTTTAAAAATTAATTTTAACTTATTAGCACTTCTAACATAGTATGAGAAATAGAAAAATTAAAAATATTGAAGATGTATAATGTTATTATTGAATGTTATATATTTCCTTGAATACCCTTTGAGTATAATTTTTGAAGCAGTTAAAATTGTTATATATTTTTTTTTATTTTACATTTACATGGTAATAGAGAAGAAGTAAATATACCCAGAGAAAATATATTATTAAAAAATAAATAGATATCCAAATATATATGTTCTCCGTTTACTTTAGGACAATGAAAGGAAGTGATAAGAAATAAAGATGCCACGTACTGCAGAGAAAGCACACATTTATTTACATAGCCGTAATCTTGTGACGTTGATAAACATTTATAATTCGTAATTATGACGATTACAACATCAATAAATCAACATAATATCATAATAGTAACATTCTCCTCATTCACTATATTAAAAATAATTCCTCCCTCCAACCCATCGTTTAAATTACATCCTATAATTTTTTTTTCCACGTGCAACATCAAACAAATATGAATCATGTGGCGTAAGCTTCCAAAAAACATGAAATCATAAATCTAACTGAAAAAAAATGCTCGCACCGACATTCCTCGCAAGCTTGCGGCAATGGATCCCTTCCGGATACTCCGACCTAAAATCCGTGCTTTCCAGTATATCCGCGAAGTCGACAGAAAAACGCCCGACGAAATAACGTGCGCGACGCGATGCACAAAATTCTAATAATAAATCTCGAAAGCAGAGAGTGCCACCAAGTGTTTTCAAAACGACGACGTGGCACTCCGAAATAACATGGGCGTACAACGAAAATAAAAGTTTGTCGCGAGTGGGCGCACGATTAGCTCGCTGGAGCAAGCGAAAATTCGATCGAGGAATTTAACGATTTTTTTCAAATCGGTAAAAGTTGAGTTGCTAAAGCTTTGGGAGACTAAAAACTGAAGGGGTAATACGAGACTAGTATCAGCTTGTACCTATAAAATATGACTAGATGAAGTGAATGCGAGAGTAAAGCGTGTAACTATGATTGAAGTGGATGCAAGTAAAATTGTCGATAGTGTTCTTTTGGAATAAAAATTTTATTTTCACAATAACATTAAAACTTACAATTATTATAATAGGCATTCGTTAAAATCTCACCGTGTGCTGGATTCGTTAATTTCGCGTTTCATTGCTTGTATTATATTATAAGTCTCGATGCTCGTTAGAGTGGGATACACAGTAGTACATATATTTATCTTTCATAAGCGCGTGCCTCTGACTAGAAAAAGAAAAGATTCTCTCGCCTATATATTTCGCAAAGGAGGAAGAAGAAGAAGAAGAAAAAAAAACGTTGAATTATATTCGTGGAAATGCTTAGGCGGAAATTATTGACTTGGCACTTGTACTCCGGCGAGTCCATATTATAAGCGTCTGTGCGATGCGATTTAATACGATATATCTCTCTCTACCGACTAAATTATCTAATATCCGTTCGTAAAGCCCGCGTGTCTTCCTTGAGTTCCGCTCTGTATGACCGAAATACAAATCGGATCTTTTCTTAATATAGATAAACTTCTACCTCTCGGTCAATCGTTACAAAAAAACAGAAGAATTAAAAGAAAGATAGAAGAAGAAAAAATAAATAATTCATCAGAGGCGCGATTTCGCGAAATTTCAACTGCCCCAAATCGGCAGCCGCCACGTGTACAACTCTACAGAAAAAAACACCACCACCACCACCATCACCATCACCGCGTCTTTGGCATTTGCGTTTGTTTAATTGCGAGATTGCACCTCCACCCTCTATAAGTTTGGCGTGCATTACAGTTAAATCCCGTATACCGATCGTCTATTACCTGGCACCTGCAAGGTCGCCGATGTCACGGTCGAGCCCAGGCTGTTCGTCGCTGTGCAAACGTACGTGCCAGCGTCGTCTGAAAATTTGAAAATCCGGGTCAATGAGGTGTGCCTGTGTTTGCCGGCATTTTCTATTTTCATGCTAATTCGCTGAAGTTGGTAATTAAGCTCAGTTTCTCAATATGATTGGTGTTAATTGAAGTTATAACTCAATGCTTGAGATAATTTTAAAATTTTAACTTGGGCTTGTTACACTGAAAGTTTTTTTTTTTACTTTTGAAAAAATATACCGTTAAAGAATTTGAATCGATGAAAAATTGCTTTTTTGTTTGCAGTTGATAAATAGAGTATGTTGAGCAGACAACGATTATGTAAAGCAGGTGTCAGTACCAACCTGGTGTAGTTCGAGGTAAGGTGAGACGGCAAACGCCGTTTCGGTAGTAAACATCGGAATTGACCGAATTCTCGACGATCCTGCCGTCCTTAGACCATATAATATTTGGCTGTGGTTCAGCTTGAACGATGCACTCGAATCGTGCCGTTTGTCCGCTGACCACTGCAATGTCTCTCAGTGGCTGTAAAGATAAAATAAGTCGTTCTAATTAAGCAGTGTGATTTGCCAATTTTGTGCAATCTGCGGATCTACTAATTAGCCTAAACAAATCTTTTTCGCGCTGATGCCTTCTCAAAAATAGACAGCTTAGAATTAATCCAAATAACTCGATCAATTTACGAAAATTAATATTTATTAAAGGTACATGCATTTTTCCTTTTATTGGAATGCAATATAGATATGACGTTTCGAAAGAAGTTAATACGATTCGTATTTTTGTATCAATGTTGTTATATCTTGATCTTTAGCGAGTGTTAATAAATAAACAAATAAGCGAATCTTACCGTAATAAATAATGGCGCTTTCTTGGGCAGGATTTCGATATAGGGCTTGACAACTTCTGTGGCAATGGGGACTATTCGTTCGCCATTAGTTGCAGACCACGGGGAACCTTTAACGCAAATCCAGTACAATTAATATTGATACATCATAAGTAAATACCAAGATTTTTTCCGGTAGTCACAGGGTTATGCAAATCAACATTGATACAACATTGGTAATATTATATATCAGTTTCCAAAAATTGGAAGATAATAGGCAAGGAATAAATAATTGGATATCATCTCTGGATGTGCAGGTATCGTGCAATTTTTCTGGCAATGAAAGATGAAAATGATCTCTACATGATTTACCAAGTGCCTACAGTGAAAATTCGCCTTTCTTTACCAGTGATGAAAATAACGAACGTACATAAGCGAGAGATAAAAGTAAAATTTTTAAGGAGTTTTGGAGAAAACCAAATAGAGCTTTGTGGGAGAAACGTGAATGCAAAATACAGCTGGATTTGCCAATAAGCGGAAGTGGCGGATATACACAACATTTAGAGCCATCGAAAATGACCTTTGTAGGTGGAGATGCTCAATAAACACATGATCGTTGATGAAACGTATGAGATAGTGATAAATGTGCGTGTAATCGATAAGAGAATGTAAAAAAAATATTATAAAATTACATATATTTATATTATTCATTGAAATTGCTGAAATATTGTGAATGTATCTCTTTAAAATATAAACAATATCGCTCCATTGTTTTGTTTGAAGAAAATCAAGTATATTCTAAGCCACGTATGACCCAGATTCAATGTTATAAATAAACTTGCGTGAATTTTATTCAGACAGTTATAGTGGCTTCGATTTTAATCCTCTTCAGAAATCTTAAATACATCCTACGATTTACGAGAATACATAAATTGAATAGAAATACATCTTCGTGTACTTCGGAATGTAGATTGCTGAAGACTATATTGAAATCTATCACTATAAATTGTCAGAATAAAATTTACATCTTTAGTCACATTAACCTTCATAAGCTGAGTAGCCCGATTTCCAAATACAATACCTAACATACATATTTATTTAAAGTACACAATTTCCGACAAATAAATCCCCGATATATCCGTATTCATCAACGTCGTCGGTGTTTGTTGAGCGGTACCTGGCGTCGACTCGACGTTGCTGGGTGGTCCGGTTCCGTATCGCGGACTGAGACTGGGCAAACTGGGGCTGAGCGAGGCAGGGCTCGGAGAAGTCGGATCCCATCTGGGCGACGGCGAGCTCGGTATCAAGAGACTCGGGGGCGCCGACATCCTGTTCGTGCCACGGAAGTCTTCGGCCTCCGAGAACTCGCTCTCGGAGGTCGGCTCCCATTTGACGCTCTTGCCGAACTTGCCGGCAGCCGACTTGCGGGGGAAGGTATGGCAGTTTTGAGCCGTTGGTCCAGGAGCAGTTTCCTTAGGCTTGAAGCCATTTTCTTTACGCGAGGTGAACTCGTGGACGATCGGAACCTCGATGTCACCGGGCTTGCGGTGGCCCTTGTAGCTCTGGTTGCTGCTTGCTACGGTGCGCTTGCCTTCGCCCGGCAGCACGATGCCGAACTCGTAGCCGAAATCGTACTTGAAGTAGATCAGACCTGTGTCCGGATCGATGTGCTTCGTGCCTGGATTTAGACGCGTACACGAGTTTTCTTTGATTTTTATTGTTTCATTGATAGAGGGTTGAAGCGAAAGTGCATGGATGCACATTGATTCGCTGAATGAAGTTTCGAATTGGACTGAGGAACTTCAGTCTGGTTAAGAATTTTGATGAAATTTTGAAGAAAGTGGCGAATTGGTCGAATCTCAAGAGGGGCGAGTTTAATCTATGTCGTGAAAGTTTCCGAGACAAATAAACGAATCATATTCTGAAAATAGAAGAGTGACGAAACTTGTAGGCTGACACGTCACGGCTTTTACTACTGTACATAATTTTTATTACTGGATTCTTTTTTATAGTATCGGATTCTATTTCAGAGTAGAATTCGTTTAGTCAACAGGGTAACTTTTTTCATGCACAGTTATCAGTGACAATCATACTAATCTTAACAAAGTATTTGTCAAATACTTCACTTCTTCAAAACCCATTTGTTCACCGTGAAATGGCAAATAAAACGGTTTAATTAACCGCGTGACCGATTTCAAATTTCCGAATCAAAAAACGGCTGAAATGAAGATCAATTAACTCTATCCTTGCGTCAGAAATGTAAGTATTTGACAGTTTTACCATATTGCGCGACCCTGGATTCTTCCCTATACGTTCTTGGATCCTCTCCGCCATCGGTCGCACTGGCGGCTTCCTGGGACGTCGAGCGCTTCAGAATCGGTTTGCTTCGTTTTTTTAAATCGGACTGTATGTCACTTGCGAATTTCTCGGTTTTCGATTTGAAGCTGCTCGTCATGTCGCTTATGTGCTTCGTGGCCACGTCTGTGAATGGTACATCAGACCCAAAAATACATCAGCATATCTTCTCCTCACTATCAAGTTTCAAGCGTAAACCGTATCGCGATAATAGCGTAAGAGAGAATAGTTGTTAATGCCACGCATGACGATTCGATAATCGCGATAGATTCACGGTTGGTTAAAGTCGCGTTAGAGTAGAAGAAGAAGAAGAAGAAATAAATCGCCTGATTCGCCTTACGATTCGCGGTATTCTTGAACTCTTGTCCAGGTGCAAATGCAAACTCTGGTGGCGAGCCTGGTTTCAGGCTCTGATCCTGGATGACCTGTCGACTCCTCGTTGTCTCCGTGCGGCTAGATCTCCTATCACTTTCGGCTTCAGACTCGCTAGGAGGCATAGTGATGATCGGGGATCTGGTAGCCTGTCCCCTAGGTGGTTGAACCTTTCTGTATCGCGGCTCCTCATTCTCGCTCTCACTGGGTGCCCACTTGGCCCTGATCCTGCTTGTGTCAGCATCGCTCTCGTAGTCGGACTCACGGAACTGGCCCTGGACGAACTTCTTTGGCTTCGGCACGTTGAAGGAACTCTTCTTCTGTTGCTGTTGAGTACTACCGGTCATTGGGATAGTAGATGATTGCTGCGTCGTCTGGTTCTCGCCGAACTTGATGACGCGACTCGTCTGCTCGACCGTGACGATCCTCCGCGTGTTCTCCGTGGACTCGTCCATGCGCACGGTTTTTTTCATCTCCGTGCCCACGGCGTTATGGTATGGCACACCACTGTGCCCCTCGTAATATGACTGTCGAGGTGGCGCGTAAGCCATTTCCGGTGGAGAACCGGGAAGAAGCACAGACTTTGGTCGTGGCTTTTCTTCAATGACGGTCTGTCTCTTGGTAACGCTCTCCTTCGCTGTTTCGGCAAATGACGAAGGAGGCGCTGCAGCTGGCTTTCCTATTTAGAACAGAGGGTTTGGTGATGGTGATGGTGGTGGTGCGTGATAGAAGTTGAAGAAAGGCTCGGCGAGCTCGAAGAGATAGACGTTATGTGCGTGCGCAGTGAGAGATAAATGGAGATACAGAGAGACGTTGCAGAGATAGTTGTGAGAAAGCAAGACAGCAAAGGCAAGCGAATAATGAGAGCGAGAGAGTTAATCTACCTGTTTGAGCAAGGCTCGGAGAACAAGCGGAGGTAATAAGCTGTAGGAAAAGAAGCTGAGCTGAAGCAGGAAAAGGATGCGTGTGAGCGATAAAGCAACGACTCTGCCCATTGCACTAGTTTACGTAAGCTGGAAAAGAAACTGCTGAGTAAAGATAATCAAGCCACGGAAAATGTCCCAAGTTCTTGCACGTTGCAGTTTATTACATTTATTGCGTGTGTCTGACATTTTAACAGGGTTTGATTGGGTGTAATTCTTATAAATTACAAAAATATACATTCTTAATGATCAGTGATCTCTAGAGTATTGACTTTAAAAGTATACATATGCGTGTGTGTTTTCATCATATTTATTGCTTATCAAGTGGCTGGGACATTCGCCTTAGAAGAAGAAATAGCGTTTGGTGCGAGATTTGAACGAACCTGAACTAGAAAAGGATGATTTAACTGATTTGACTGATGATGATGATTTTGTGTCCGACAACGTTTGAGCTGATGTTTGAGGTTTCCAGAGCGATGATATCCTACTACCGTCATAATCACTTTCATAATCGCTTTCGCGGAACTCACCCTTAGCAAATCGCGAAGAACTTTGTGACACCTGAGTTTTTTCCTGTAAACAAAAAACGTGGTTAACATATTTTCTAATTAAAATCATTGTTCAACTGTGAAAACATCGTGAACACCAATTGGTAAAATTAGTTTATTATTAATTAGTCTAGCGATAAATAATTACGCTAAGAAAAATTCACAAAAATGTACAATTGTATTATGTGAATTTCTATAAATGATTTATTAATGCAAACATGATCATGTTTTGATATTAATGTGTTACAACTCAACAAATATGTATTTGTTTCAATGTTGAGAAACACAAATTAAACTCAAGTTAAGCACGCCATTACTCGTAGTTAAAAAAATCATCACACAGGAATATTTTGACTAGTGGAAACTTCTATCATATACATGAGAGGTTACTAGGGAATGAACACAAAGCCAGCACACAATATTGCGTTCTTCCGAACCTTTGCAGGAGCTGGCCTGTATCGGGGCTGTGGCGACTTCTCGACTACTTTTTCCACGAATGAGCTTCGTTGTATGTCAGTTTTAGGTGCACTGGAATAGGATTGGCTCTGTGAGAATGAGGATGCGGATGTGCCTTTTTGACTGCTGCTGTAACTCTTGCTCTCCAAAAAACTGGATTTCGATTCAGAGAATGAAGAGTAGGATTCTGAGAATGACTTTTGTTGCTGTTGGCGCAGTGGTTCATCTGTATCCGCCATGTATCCACTTTCTGCCTGGAAAGATTTCGGTTTGAACTTTGGCGATTCAGGTTTGTAGGGCTTGGACAAACAAGATTTCGTTGGCTGAACGTAGACTGGTGGTGAACCAGGCTTTGGTAGTGTTCCGTATTGTTGGGATTGACTGGTCTTCTGCTGATATTGTCGAGAATCTTTTTCGTACAGTGAGGATGTTTTCTTGACAGACGATTCTTTTAAATCTGGAGTGACAACTGGCCTTGGTGGTCCAGTTAAAATAGCTGAGGGAACTTCAAAACTCGATGGTGGAAGTGGTTCAGGTTCAGTCGACCTTGGCCTACATGTATGGCTGGGCACTGGCGCTTGGACGTGCCGGTATCCGCTTGTCGATTTAAGAGCGTTGTCAATTTCAGATTCATACTCACTTTCGCTGTAGAAGGAAGTCCTTGAATATCTGTTTGATGAAGATGTTGGTGGAGCTGTCGGTGTGCTCACTTTATAATCTCTAGATATATATTCTTCAGTCTTTTTAGTCTGCACTGGTGATGGCCCAGTCCTTACTCCACTTGAAGGAGTGTAACTTGGTTTTTTATCGAATGATCTTTCGTAAGTCTTTTCTATTTTTTCAACTTTCTTTTCCTGAACGAATGGACTTGGAGCATATCCAATTTCTGGAGGGGTTCCAGGCTGCAAAAGTGGACATGGAGCTGGAGCCGGAGATGTATGGTACATTTTAACAACTGGTTTCGAGAAATCTGATACACTTTTTACCAGACTAGGTGCTCTTAAGTCACAAGTGCCATCAGGCCAAGGCCTCGCCGCTTGTTTCTTGACTGCTTCATATTTCTTCTCGGTAGTTTCTGTTTTGTGTACGTCACACTCAGCCCGATATTTTTCTGTAACTGATTTTTCTTCGATAGTGTTCACCGTGTGATCTACTTTAATCGTTTCCGCATTGTATATGATTGGCTTGGGTTTCGGTGGTGAAGGTGGAGGTTCGATCTTAGTCTCCGTTACGCGAGTCTCCTTCGATCCAAATGATTTCTTCTCCAATGAACTCGACGATTCGATGGTAGTTTGAGTACAACGATATTCCGGTTTCAATTCAACCTCTTGCTTGGATTCTGAAGAAGAAACTTTGTAATTTTGTTCTGGAAGACTCCATTCTTGTTTGTCGCTAAGCGTTGTAGTGGTATCCTTTTGTTGCTGAGGTGGCCAAGATTTAGTACTAGACTCTGCACTCTTATGAGCCCAATTTTTCTCCATTGCTAACGCATCCGTTGACGTAGATGATGAGTATCCATCAGTTTTATCAAGCTCGAATGGCGGTGGAATAGAAAGTGGACGTGTTGGTGTTTTTTCTTGTGGTTTTGGTTGAGCCTTGGGTGCAGCTGTAGGGAATATCTTAACACCCCCTATGGGAGCGTCAATAGGTGAATGACTTTTTTCGAAAGATTCTTGCAGTTGTTTTGCTTTTAATGAAACATCTGGACGCGTTCTTGTCATTTCTTCTGGTTTTGGCGCATATCCAATTTCTGGCGGAGGCTCAGGCACAAGATTAAATCCCTTTAACATGGCTTCAGCACTCTCCGATTGTGCTGCTAATTTAGAGATTGTCAAGGTACCATGGATCGGAGACCCAGATGCAGTTAAATCTTCTAATATTGTTCGAGTACACTCCAAAGGTGCCAACTTATGTTCTTCGTATGGGAAGTCAAACATGGTGTTATCAATGCCACGCGACGAGGATGAACCCTTTTCAAATTTATTGAAAATATCCTGCACAGCACGTTTACCGGCTTTGATATCTGGTTTAGGCACTTCATGAGCAGCTTCCTCAAACTTGGTGGAACGTTCGTAATTCTTCGTTAATTGATCGACTCTGACATCGCATCCAGGACCAGTTCCGTCGTCTTCATCCGTTAGCTTTATCATTTCTTTGGGTCCTCTGGGAAAACTATCACTGCCCTTTGACATAGATTCAAAGAAGCTGAGAGCATCCTTGCGTGCCATAGATGAAGTTTCGATATTTTCGTTTTCAATCAATTCAGTTTTCTCTTCGACGACGCTTTTACCTCCACTTGTGCTTTCAGTAGTTTCCGTTTTTTCTTCCCTCTTTGAAGCATCGAAAGGTGCAGGTTTATGTTCAAGCTTCATATGGAACTTTTGCTCGGATTTCGTTTCACTACGGTGTGATTCAACTGAGGAAGATATCATTTCTGTGCGCGATGCTTTTTGATTTTCTTCTGTAGTTGTTGATTTGATGGTACGAATCGTAGAGGACGAGGATGTAGGAGGGAATGGAGTTTTGATTGCAGCACTTGGCTGAATCATCGTTGTAGTAATCTGTTCCGTAGTCAGGTTTGCGCCAGGTATTTCAGTCGGCTGGCCGCAGCAAAGCTATTATTTAAATAATGTTTTAGAATATCTTCAAAATTGTGTAAACAAATGTATAGGCATACAAAATAAAAGTATGGTATGACAATTTTCATACAATCAAGAGAAGACATAATAAATATAGTCATTTCTAATTTTATCCGTTTTACTTACTTTCTTTGCATTCTTATCTGCTACGTTTTCGTAGACGAGCGTTTTGTGCATTTCAACCATTGTGTCAGGTGTTGGTTCGAATACTGCAAAATCAGCAATGCTCTGTGCCTCTCCGCCGGCATTGGTAGCTCGAACCATATACTTTCCTGCATGCTCTTTCTCCGCTGTAATGTTAATTACGTCAAAACATGAATGCACGTTTACTTTTTGAAGTCGAAGACTGGTCGAAGCTTGTCCTACCTTTATCGATGAGCAAAAGATAGCAGTTGCCTTGCTGTTTCATTCTGTACTCCGGTTCGATAAGAGGTTCGTCGTCCTTGTACCATGTTACAGTTGGATCAGGTGTGCCAGTAATTTCGACCTCCATGATTACTCTGTCGCCTTTTTTCACTACTTGAGCTTGAAGTCTTCGACCAAATACAGGTGGAAAGATGGTTTCTTCATTTAAAAAATGGTCAAATTTAATTTATATATTTTCGGAAATCACATAATAAGTTGATAACAAATTATTCATAATTCTTACTTTTGACAACTAGATCTGCCGTACTGCTCGCATTTCCCACCTCGTTTCTAGCTGTACAGGTGTATCTACCAGCATCTCTGACCTTGACGTCCTTAATTTCAAGCTTCACGTGATTGTGATCGTAACTTATTTTTATGCCACTCTTCGCTTGTATTTCCGCTCCATTCTTTGTCCATATTATTAGCGGTTGTGGAAATCCTATTAAAATAGAAATAACAAAATTTAATTGTAAAACAAAACTTAATTTACTCAATGTGAGAGTAATGAATTAATGCAAATTATTACCGTCGACGATTCCTTCGAGTATAATGTCCGAGCCTTGATCGACTATCATTCCAGTGACAGGCGAAACGAACCTTGGAGCAGTCTGTTTTCTACAAGGCTTCTGAACTTGAACTTGATGTTTGCATTCTTTTTGCCTCGTACCCCCTGAGTCTTGAGTAATGATGACCGTCTTCTCTTGACGGATTTCATCAGGCGCGTCTTGCACAATTCGTTCGAACTCTTCAATTTTCTGTGACTGTTTTAAATTAAAATAAATAAGTTGTTGTTTATTCCAATCTTTAGTCGCGTTATTTAAAAAATCTTGTCTAATTAAGAAATTGTATAAGAATTATTTCTTTTCGATATGTTGTCAATCACTTTTATGAAAAACTTGTTTTGTGGTAGTAGTGTTTAATATGCTAAGTAATATTTGAAACTTGTAATTATCGATACAATTGAGCTCCTATCACTTTGTTTGTAACGTCCGCGATATTGTAAATCTCATTTTGATTTTACTTAAAAAAACCCCATTAATTTTCACTTTCGAATTGAAAAATCTCAGCTGGTAACTTACTTGAACAACAGGCGGTGCCCCATTGTAGGCACTGGACTGCTCGGAGCTCTGGGAGGTTTTTTTCACACACAAACTGGTCGGCGGATGGGCCGGACAAGTGGACAGATTCGAGGTACTCGTCGTCGAGACGTATTCCTTCTTCATGGAGGTATGCGTAGTCGAGGATTCCATGATTGATGACGACGTCTTGGTCATCGTCTGGCTGTCGAAGAGGCCACCCTCGCCTGCTGTCTTCTCGCTCGCGAAGTACTTGTCGCTACTGCTCGAGGCCTGCATCTCGGCGGTTGCGATGGGCAGTTGGATCAGCTCGATTTGCCCCTCCTCCCCCGCCTTGACCCCTCCACCTGTGTACACAGTACAAATCACGATGATTAATCGATTTATCAATAGATCGATATCGACGCCCGCTGAGTAACGTATTTGCGGTGCGAGGGAGAGAGAGAGAGAGACGGGCGTGTGTGAATTTTGGCACAGAGATCGACAATGGGAGGCTGTCCTTGTCACGGGGATCGTTTCTTTTTCTATCGGTGCGTACGTGTGCCTATCCTTGTCGGGGCTGTGCCCTGTCATCGTCTTAAAAATAAGAAAAAAATCTGCTGTTTTGAAGATCGGCGCGCGAGATCGGCTTGTCTATTTTGACGCGTTGAATCATTGTACGGGTGTGTATGCGAGACACGTGATAATTTAGAGGTGCAGTTAACGTGCCTTGTGCCTTGTTAATTAGATTTTATCTATATGTAAGGGTCTCAATAATACTAGTTTTATAGATCGTATCGGTATGCGACGTATGATAATTTGTAGTGTTTCAAGGATCGGCATTAGTGAGACTACTTTGTGCCTCTTTAAAACAGAGTTTCATAAACAGCTATATAATTGTTGATTATTTACGGAATATATTACACGCTAAAATTATTTTAAGCTATGTAAAAAATTTGAAAATTAATTTTATTTAGAACAATCGTTTTTAATTCAACAAGGTTTATACTTGTGATTTTTTTAAATTGTTTGTTGTTAAACCTTTTTCAATAAAATTAATGTTTACATTCGCACATAAATACAAAATTATATATTTTAAAAGAAGATTTAGAAAATTCAATGTTCTCGGAACAAATGTATTGTATAATTTTCACAGTGTAACTGGATCTATTTAATAATTTATTTCTTTGTAAGGGTTTTGAATGAAAAATAGAAATTTTTTTGGATTTGTTCCTGCTTAACGTTTAATACCATATATTGGCAACAGATAGGCATCAATATACAGAATCGGTATTTCGTCTAATTATATGCTTTTAGGTCAAGGAATGCAACCAATAAAATGCTCTTAAGGAAAAATAGATTAGAAGTATTTATAATAATCTACATGTTATATAAAGATATAATATTTATATCAAAATCATTTATAATTGATTTCAGAAATGAACTACATTCTATCGTTGCTCCAAACGAAGACTACCACTTTTTTTAAAAAAGGCCTTTTTTCAATCTTCATATTCGAAGCCCTTAAATAAAAATCCGCATATGATACCCCAGTTTAACATTCTAAAAATGACAGTTTAAAATAGTTTTTTTCTCGAAATATACAAGTCTTCGTTAGGTCTATGTAATCTTGTCCATCAAGCAAGCAGACGTCGAAAATCTAAATTTAAAAAAACCATCTAAAGAAAAATCCCGATCATTAACAAAAGCGAGAATACACAAGCTTATTTTTCACATGAAGCCAACCTTCGCTCTCGACTAAATTAAATTGAGCGTCGCCTCTTACGGACCGCCTTTTTCTTGCTCTTACTCGATCTCTCGGCTAGCCATCCCTAGACCTATCCCTGCGACTTCTATCCCCTTCCCACCTTCCTCTCACTCTATCTCTTCCTCTCTTTGGTCAGTCGTTGACAGAACGATCGACAGCCGTGTACGGACGCGGACGTCTGTTGCTGCGAGGAACAGAGAAGAGGGCACGACGAGCAGATGAGAGAACGTGTGTGCGCCGGCAGAGAGTATAACGAATATTCGCGTATACCTGCTGCAGCCGAGGCGACGCGAAAATAGACGGCCTGATTCGTCAAATGACGAGCGGCAGAGGCGCGCAATCACACCTGCTGCTGCTGCGCTGCAAACGTGGGGAGAGCCGTTATAATTTGACCGAGGGAATCCGATGATTATTATTGTGCAATCGTCACGATGTTAGGGACGTACGCGCGTTTCCGAGGTCTCGAGCGTGCTTGCGAGCTTTCGATGTGTTAGATCGTTTAGTCGAATTAGCGAGGGATATGCTTACGAGACGCGTGTCTCTCGTTGTAGAGGAGTTCCTGTCTGTTTTTCGAGCAGGAAGTTTATTTATAGGTGATGTTGCTTGACGATCGAGGTGGAGCGATCTTTGGCTTGGTTAGACGTAATATTTCTTTACGGACGGGAAAGATGGAGAAAGCTTGTTGTGCTTTGTTTCGGTTTCATTATTGTCACGGATTTAATGAATTTTTTCATTTTATTTCGCTATGTATGTTTAAATTTATAATTAGATATTTTGTTGTAAATTTTCACAGGGATAAATTAGAAATAAAACTATTTATCTCGACGTAACGCATTTAGATATAATTTAATATTTCATTGCACACGAGCAAACTGAATATCAAAGCGGGCTCAAGGAGCAGCTGTTCCTATGAGTCACGGTGTTGTAATGAATTTAATTCGGTGGCAGTGTACACATGCGGATATTAAGAAACTGTGTCCGCTAAATGCATAACTGAGATATTAAAGTCCTGCGAATATAGTATATAAGACATTTGAATTTATGTCTGTCTGGGATTTCCAGTTTCTAATTCTCCAAAATTTATGTAAGTTGACAACCTGTCTGAAAAATAATAATAAAAATACATCAGGTGTGAACGCGGCTATTTTACATATAAATCAACAACTTTTTCCATACTGTATTATAAAATGCCATATTCTTGCAGATGTCAAATAAAACTAATAATACAGCGCGACTTTAATAAATCTCGAGAACATTTTCGCGATATATGATGTGCGAATTCTCGGTTATTTAAAACCCGTGAATCACTAGATCCAATAGTCCAGTCATTCGAAATATGTAGTAGTCAAAAATAAATTGAATCCAACAGACACGTTTCACCAGCAGCACCTGAGCGCAAGCAACTATAAAGAAAACGTCGTTACGCGATTGTCAACCTCATACAGGCCTCTCGGGGGCAAACACATCAATCCTCCAAAATTTCAAAACACCTCTACCGCATCGTTAAAAAAAAAATAAAACCAGAATGTTTACAATCCTCATAACTCTGAAATAATACGCGCGAGGAAAGCCACTTTCCATCTGTCGCGACTTCAATTCCCTCGTCACACTTCCGTTGTTGTTTCCTCAGCTCTCGGTTTCACGCTCGAGAGCAATACGTATGGGCACTATGAGCATATATGCAGCCTGTATAGCTGGCACCTCTCCAAAATATCGTGCAAATAAATCCAGATAAATTCAGATTCGAGAATGCGCGACTATCTGGAGCGAGAAATTCAAGCCGACTCCTGGCCCGGATCTCTCGCCAAACTGGGAACTCGCGAGACTTTTAAACTCGCCGCTCGGATTTCCCAAACACTATGTCTACCTGCTTGTTCGCTCGACTGCGAGCACAATTAGCAGCTCGTTATCAGTTGCTTCGAGTGTACTATTTTCATTTTGAGTCTTGGAGTTTAGAGAGCAAGTTGTTGTTTGTCTCCTTTTATTTTAGGATTTTTTAAAAATCGACTTTCGAATAGAACGCGTGTGAAGCGACAAATTTTAATGATAGCAATAACGAGGAAGTCGCTCGATAAATAATATTTTCATGGCTGGTACTCATACGCGATCGTTACCCACTTTTACGATGTTTTCTCGTTATACGTTCCCTTAATTACAACACGAATTTCTAACTTTCAGTGACCAATAAAACGGGAATTCGGAAGCGTATAATGAAGTTGTAAATGCCGGTGGAACAAGATTTTACGTCCGCATAAAAAATCGATTATAATTTTCTAATATGTATAACATCAAACATCTCGACCCCCATATCATCCCATCGCATCCGTACAAACCCACATCACTCTCGCTTTTTTTCTCTTTCTCTCTCGCGAGTACAAATTACGTAAGTATATAAAGAGAGCGTTGAGGGAAAAGCTAAGGTAGATAGTCTCTCCTCTGGTCGGACCATCCCCGCCCGGCTCGCTATTTCGGCCCGGCTAGCGGGGCCTCCCTCTTCGAAAGTTCAAATGCACGGACACGATCCCGACGAAATTAGCAGCAGCCGGCGCACACACGCGTCCAATCCATCGAACGACCGGCTTGGCACGATCCTAATACTCTCCGGTAGTATCGTCACCCCCTTCTTCCCCTCGTGTATGTGGAGAAATAAAAAAAAAGAACGGAAAAACTCGTCAACATTCGTATAAATATGAGGAGCGCGCGAATTTTCACTCGTGCGGGTGCAGTACCTTCACTTCCACTGGTATCGTCTGCTGTCGCTCAGCTGCTTCTTGGGTGTCCTTTGAGAGCGCACTTTTTTTTCTCGTACTGATGGCACAGTTTTCGATTCGATGCTTGATTTATTATTACTTTTCGATACACTCTTTCGATTTGGATTTTTCTGTGGCTCTCGTTCGATTTAAATTTTCGCACTCTGTTATATCGTCGAAGAATAAAAAAAGAAGATCGATCTCGTTCGACAGCCAAAATGAATCACTCAAAAAAAAAATCGAAAATAATCACACGTTCGTATTACAATAAAGAAGAAGCTCGTCGTGTATCGCGCGGAGGGCTGCCTCTGCGCGCTCAGGTTCTCCGGTAGCAGCAGCGGCGGCGGCGACGGCGGCTGACGGACCGACACACGACGACGACGACTCTCCGCGGCCAGCGGGTATTTGTGCCGACGAAAATAACGTATTTCTGCGCGTGCCTCGCACGGCACTCTCCCTTTCTTTTTCTCTCGCTCTCCCTTCCCACTCTCTTTCTCTCGCGCTTTAACAGACAGAGAGAGAGATCTCGAGTTATACTTACTTTCTTTATCTCTCTCTCTCTCTCTCTCTCTCTCTCTCTTACTCGTCCGCAAGAGAACGATCGAAGAGCCCTTTATACCGTTGTAACTCTCCGAGTTGATTTTCTTCTCTCGAGGATAATAATAATCGTTTTGGGCTTTTTCTTGTGAGCGTCTCGAGTGGGTTTCGATGTACTCGCGTGCGATGTGGTCTCATTAGCACGCGAGAGAGTGAGCTGGACACGAGAGAGGATTTTGAAAGTTGCGCGCGAGTGCGCGGGTGTTGTGCAATACATGTATAAACGACCGCGCGATTTTCGCCGGACGAGAGCACTACTTGTTGACGTTTGCTTGATTGATCGCGAGTTACTTGAAGCGCGAGAGAGCTTTATCTGATATTGTGTATTTTAGGCTCTGGGTTGGAAATAGACGGTTAATTAATGTTGTTTTGTTGACGTGTTTAGGGGAAATTTTTGTTTAAGATTGGGTATGAATTTAATTTGATAGACTTATTAGGTGAATGGGACGAGTGGAGTAAGTCGCGTATGGTAAGACTGTTGGAATATTATTCTAAAGCGTGAGTAATCTGACCGGATACTGGTATTCTTTGTCGCGAGATTATTAAGTTATTTGTTGTTGTTGTTATAATATACATATCAACTTTGTAAACAAACCAAAATGTTCACAAACATCGATTTGTCTTTATTTTATGAGATCGTAACTAATTATAAAACGTAATCAAAATTGACTTATTGAGTCTAATTGAATTTTATCAATAAATTTTTAAGTATCAAAATCGACTGTGCTAAAAA
>UCOJ01001691.1:0-23285 GCA_900474305.1 Cecidostiba fungosa
CTCTCTCTCTCTCTCTCTCTCTCTCTCTCTCTCTCTCTGCTGCTTCTGCCATCTTCATTCTCCTGCTGCTCGATTATCTTCCCTTTTGCTTTCTCTTTATCGTTGGGTTTTTTGTTTTGAATTTAAGGCGAGATGGGAGAAGCTTCTTTGTCTTGGGATGTGACGGTCGTTTCGTTTTGCAAATTTTCACTGCGGTACGTATTTTTAAAGACCTCACTGCAATGAATAATATTATTACGCTTCTCTTTCCTTCCGTTAAAAGTGCAAATTTCCAGAATTGATTTTTCCCCTTGTTGCAACTCGAATCAATATTTGCGAAGAAACGCACAGCGGTTGCTGGTCTCTCGTGGCCGGCGTTATTTTTGTTAATGGGAATTTGCTTATGTAAACAGATTCACATTCCGCATCGGAGAGTCGCTGATAAATCGATTATTCTCCGCTGACGGCGCAGTTTTTTATTTATTTATTATTGCCAGCAACGCGATTTTTTTTTCTCTTTTAAACTACAAAATAAATGATTATTTGCGAGACACTAATCCTCTCTTTCACATCATCGAGGTTCCGTTGGAATCGTCGTATACAAACTTCAAAATCCGAGCTTTTAGCTCACCGGGGATTTTTGCGGTTTTTTCGCTGCAAAATCCGCGGAAAAGTATACGAGGCGAGTTCAAAGTGCGGGCTTAGGAAAATGTTTAATGCAGAAAAATTATAAATTTAAATATTATACGTAAACTCCGGAGGCCCGGCTGCCCGGAAAAATCCACCGCCACTAAAATGTCAAAGGATTTCGAGGGGAAATTCAAAACTTGGCGGAGCGACGACGCATTCTGCCGTCGAGAAAGGCTGCTTTTAAGCGCTGCATGCATTTTTCTCTGGATAAACTCTTAAAAGCCAACGCGCTGTTTTTGCTCACAGAGCCGAGCTATGCCGGGATTTAGGGAGAAATCAAAATGAGGGTATATCGATAGGGGGGCTGTGTCGTGCTTGCAGTAGATAACAAGGATGAATTTTTTTTTCTCCGTCGTCGTCTGGGTTATTACGCGGTCGAGGCATGCAGTTTATTGAATTACTGTGACATTATGAATCTTTGATGCGGAGATAAAAGGCACAGGATGCGACATAAATAAAACATCGCGCTGATGCCGAAGTTTCAAATTGTACGTTTGAAGTCAACATTTTAAAATTCATGGTATATATCGAGAACCCTCATTCGAAGTATAACGTTTTCAATTTCCGGCATTGCCGGACCGTAGTACAAAATACCCCAAAAAACATTTTTTTCCCGCGCCGACAGCCATCTATACTCCTTATTAAGGAAAAGAGGGGGCAACGCCCCCTATGCCAAACACGCAGTAATCCGACAAAATTCTTCTCCAACTCGGCGAGAGCAAAAAGAAAACGTCTCCAGAGTACAGGGGAAAAGGGGGGAGGGACGCGGAGAATATCCAAACGTTATTTTCCGCGTGCATTTCCAGAAGCCAGGCTAACTCCCCCGCCGCATTCAGTAGCAGCAGCAGCAGCAGTCGTTCGGCTCTAAAAGCAAACGCACCGGTGGCGCACGTTCTTCTAGCATTTCTCTGTTTCTCCTCGTGCAGCTCTCTCCAACGATGAAATTCTTAAAAAATGAATGCGCGAGATACACACATACATGTTCTCTCTCGCTCCGTTTCCGCATTCCGTAAGTCGCGCCATTTACATTCGATCAGCGGCATAGCGCCGCCCACGCTTGAGGTAGAGAGAGTGTGTGCATATTTCTCGCGCGCATACTTTTCGATTTGCTCGGCTTCCACTTGCGAATTTCGTTATGGAGATACGGGGTATACTATATACTCGTTTATATTGTTTCGGCTTTGCGCCTTTCTTCGATTTGTTGTCTGCGCGAATTTTCGAAGAATGTTTGTATCGGCCTTTCCGGGTTGAAATCTCGCGACCTCTATATCCGCCTGATCCATCTAATATCTCTCTTTCTCACTGCATAATGTAACTAGACGCGGTTTAAATCGAGACAGCAGTAGGGGAATCTATCCCCGGGGCGAGATTTCGTCGAGAATTGTGTGTAAAGGTGGTTGCTTGCACGCAAAGACAGAGAGAGAAAGAGCGAACGAAATACAGTAACCCGACTGCGCTCTCTCGGTTATTTATGCATTTATACGTTTGCAGCAGCAGCAGCAGCGCATAGATTCGAAGAGGACGCTGGTGTGCTCCTGTTACGCGAGAGAAAAACAGAAAGAGAGAGAGAGAGAGAATGAAAAGGAGAGATAAAAAGCCCCGCTGTGCTCGCGCGATACGACGATGGCATCGTATCGCATGTTTATCCCTCCGAAGATCGTAGCAGCAGCAGCACTCGGTTCTCTCTTTGTCTTCTCTTTCTCTCGCTCTCTCTCTCTCTTTAAAGGATCCTGTTTGTATAAATATTCGACGGCGCTGCGAAAAGACTCCGGAGAGAAATCTACGTGCGCGCGAGCGAGGGAGAACAAACACTGTTGTAGAGGACGAGGAGACAGGGGAGTGGATTGATGAAGGCTGTGAGAAGAGAAGGAGGAGCAGGAGGGAAAAGATGGCTCTGAAATAAGGCAGACTTTGGTGCTTCTGATTTTTTTTCCTTCGTTGTTGTTTCGAGCTGACGTAAGGAAAATTTAGTTGCGTTTGCGCTTATATACCGCGGCAGGAGGAATATATGCATGAGGAAGAAGAGTTGCTTTGAATAATTCTTGTTTGTTTGCGCTCTGATGTATCTGCTGGAGCTTGAAGTATGTATCGGTGTATTGATGAGTGCCTGCGGTTTAAACTTGATGCAGAGTTCGATGATATTTTGTTAACAAAATTGTGATGGTTTTTCTGTTTCAGGTGAGCGTGTAACGATAATAAATGCATACCTCGGTAAATCGATCCACACCGTGAGTTTTTCCAACATTGTTTTATTCACGTAATTCTGGGAATCAGACTAACGCGATATATTATATCTCTTCTCCTCAATCAATTAACAATAAGAATGCGAGGGATGAAGCCAATACAAATCCAATTAATTTTGCTCAATATCTCGAGGAAACTAAATTCAGATCCTTTACTCATAACAAACTCGGAACGTGAGAAAACAACACAGGGAGGAAAAAAAGCGCAGACTCTCGACGAGCAAAAAACACCGTTGCCCCGGAAAAGTCCTCTAAGTCGATAATAATTTTCGGCGTCCGGAAAACGAGAGAGAATTCGCGCGATATATTCGAGGCACGAACGGGTAGATATACACGTATACAGCGCGCGGTCTTTGCACTTTTTCAAAGTAGCATCTTCCCGAGCTCTGGTCCTTCATAATGGAGTATAAGAGAGGTGCAGGCGCGTCGTAGTAGTCGGGAAAATAGAGAGGTAAGTCTTCGGGATACACATGGAGTTAGGAAAAGTAGAATGAAATGAGAGAGAGAAAAGGCGTATCGGAGATGAAAGAAGGTCCGAGAGTATAAGAAAGTCCCATTAGGTAGAGAGCATCATCTGTCATGATTTCATTTGCGCTTCGTTTTCATAGAATTTTCCTGAGAGCTGTGGAATATTTTTACTCCTTCTGTATTTTTAAAGTTCGATGAAGTGATGCAGTCATAAGTTCGAAAAATGCACGAGCTTTTGAGAGAGTTTTATTAGTTTTCGCTACACCTGCAGCTTATAAAATTAATTTTGTAGTATATTTAATTAAGAAAGATGGCTATGCCACTCCAATAAAGAAACACTTACAGATCGTGAATAAGAATTCCAAAAGAAGAAATCGTACAATGATATCTCCATTGCGAATTCCAGCCGATCTCCCTCGCACGTACTTTTAATAAACGAGCTCTTTGGGGCTGGCCGAAAAAGCAGGCAAGGGTCCGGCTCTCGCCTTAAGCTCTGGGCAGCAGCAGCAGCTCTCTCCGATTACTGACCGAGCAAAGAGCTGAATTTACGACGAGTACGCGCTTGACGCTGTAAAGTCTTCTTTGCGTTCTCTCTCTTTCTCTCTCTCTCTCTTCTTGAACGATCTTTTAGCTCTCAGTCTTGCGCCGAGCTCTCGCTTTATGTGGGATGTAATGGCAGAAGCTGCAGTAGCAAGGCTTCTTGCGCTAAAAGAGCCTTACGCGTACCGTCCATAGAGCAAATGGAAGCTGAGGTGGCAGAGAGTGGGAGATTTCTTGAAAAGGGTAAATATATAGGTGAGGCGGAAGCATTCAAGCCTGATGGGGATCGGCTGCTTGATTTTCACTGGCGGAGTTTCAAACACACCGCGCCGAGCGAGTTTGAAATGCACGATTCATTTAGATCTATACCTCGCACTTCTTAATTTTAACTCGCCAGAACGTCGAAGATATAGCACACGACTTCGTGCATGCATCTCTGTATAATGCATACAAGAAATCTGAATTTGAAATTTATTTCAACAAAATCTTAGCCCTGCAGCCTCGCGGAATCCGCGAAACTTGCTCAATCCGTAAGGAACGAACCGCTGCATAATACAAGTGTATAAGGCGCAAAGCCAGGCCAAGAAGCATAGCAGCAAGACACCCGAATAAGAAGAAGGCAGTGGAAAGGATGGGGGGACGGGGGTGAAAGCCGCGTCGGGATGAAAATACGTGCAGGCATTGTTTAACCGTTAATTTATTCATCGCGGCGGAGCTCGAGGCGCCAAGTCTCGCGGCGAGGTGAAACGCTTAATCTTCATAAAATCTTCATAAAATCATATGCCCTCTGCAAGTTCACCGCTGCCGTCTTTTCTCTTAGCGCCTTTCCTTTCTCTCTCTCTTTCTCTCCCTCTCTTTCTCTCTCTCTCTCCTTATTTCTTCTTCCCAGCATTTTTCCCGTTCCATTCTCGACTCTCAGTCTCTCGTTCCATCCCGAGCGCCTTTGTGCCACCCTCTCTCTCTCTCCCGCCTTTGAAAAGTCTCCTCTTGAAATCTTTTAGCATCTCGCGCGAACGTTGTACCCAGCCCTGCGCTGGCCTCCTTAGACTCGCCGATGTTTTATATCCCTTTAGTCGTAGTAAAATTTTACGAAGTCAATTTGAGCGAGCTGGCACGAGATTTCTGTTTGCTTCTTTTTTTTGCTTGAGTTGTACGAATTTTGAGTTTGTTCGAAAAATGTTTTTGCAACGTCAGATCAAAAGTACCGAATTCCCTCCCAGCGCCCAAAATAGAACGTGGTGCTTTCGACCCGTTGTTGCAAAAAATAGTCATGGTCGCAATCCGACTAACCTAAAGACGTAAAGTGCATTTAATTCTATTTAGTTATTGGATATGATCTGCTTTTTCCTGTACAGAGTTATAATTGGAGCTAAATTTACTATGTTATACAACATGGTTTGTATTCAATATTGCAGAGAGGAAAGTTGTCGGCAAATGGAACTGCGCAAACAGTTTCATCAAATTCAAAATAATGCAGTCTAATCCATCCACCTGATCTGATTACCGTACCCCCCTTGAACTTTCCCGTTGGCCGATTTCTTATTCATCATCCCTCTCTCTCTCCGACTCCTCTTCGTTGCTGCTTCCGCTCCTTGGCGATGCGAGTCGCGGCGACGGTGGCACGCGTGCCTAATACGCTGTCCGAAGTCGAGTGTGCACTTGGAATTAATTTTCCGAGCCCCTTATTTTTCGATTGGACCAGGAGAGCAGCAGCGCGCCGCATGAAAATGCATGGCCGGCTGCCTCGAGTAGAGTTTTTACCGCGTGCTGCTGCATCTGGTCCCATCGATTTTTCACAGCTTTTTTTACCCCTCGCTTTTTCTCTCCTCGGCGAGCTTATCGCTTGGGAAATTAATTCGGCCGTCCTTGGAAGCGATAAGGTTTTTCGCTTGAGCTTCCTTCGCTTTATTTGTAGTTGTGAGAGGTATTTCAAAAGCGTTGATGATCCCATCGTGTCGCATAGATGAAGTTTAACGATGGCGAAAATCTAGTGTATTTTTTTTTTTCAGAAATTGGTCGATTTTCATGATTTACATATAGACACACAGAGTCACGGCAGGTCGTATAGAGTTGAAATTGAACCATTTTCGAACGGTATACCTGTTATCACCCTTATCTATAGATCGCAGAGTCCAGATACAAAATAAATGGATGCTGTATCTGAATTGGTTGCAGTTCGAATGGAATATCAATCAAAGCGGTATCGCAACAATATGATATTTCAATTATATTTTCGCTAATTTTTTTCACGTTGAACGACTGCATTAACCGCAAAGAGAAAATCAACTTGTAAAGTAATTGCTTACTCTCGTCTTCAGCGCAAACACAACAAATCACGTTGTTGACATATACGCTCCTCGGCCGATGAAGTCACTTCCCGAAGCAACAATCCTGCGCATTCGGAAAAACAATAACCGCCATCCATAAACATGTCCGCGCCGCGATCGATCCTCGTCGTCATAAAGAAAACGTCTCTCGCTGCGATGCACACACACACACACACACACACACACACACACGCACCATATACACGATAGGGTATATACCACCTACGTATATAATATATATGCGCGTGTACAACTTTTCCGTCATTATACGTGCATTATCCGGCAGCCCTCTCCCGCGCAATACTCGTATGCGCCCGAGTGTACGCGTCTCTTTTTTCTTTTGCTCTCGTGAGGTTAGCTCTCGAGATGGCTGCAGCAGCTGCTGCAGTGGCGTAGGCATTGATTATTCGTAGAGAGGGATGAACAACGCGGTAGCTTGTGTACGATACTTTTGTCTGGTAAAATGTTCCAAGTCGTGTCTTACCACACTCGACTGCATCTACTCGATGCAAGTATTCGTCGCGATGATCAGAGATTTTCGAACAACCAGCCGTAAAAGAGCCGCTTCTTGATCTCAGAGCTCCGCGCTATCTCCGACTGTCGTTTGTCGGTCGTCGTCGTCGTCGTCGAATGTAAATATGCGCGGTGTGCAAGCACAAAGTAGCGGGCAAATATTCCCGCCGCGAACGGTATAAGTGCGCGCACGAACGGAAGGAATATGGGGGTCGCGGAGAGAGCGAAAGAGAGAAAGAGATAAGGATTAGATATACAGATGAGCAAACTAGATGGCGCGCAAACAGCGCACAAACATGCGGAGAGAAATACGCCGAACAAAATATGAAGAGGGAGATACGAGCGTTGGGCAAACTCTGGCGAGCTTATCGACGGATCCTTTGGCTCGTTTCCTTTTTTATAGGTTAAACGGGAAACGTGTTTCTTTTGTCTGGCGTTGTTGCGCTCGGCTGAATCTTGTTAGGAATCGTTGTTATCTTTGCGAGTGAATCGTCGTGTTGTCTGCTCGGAATATTTAGGTATGTTTACCATTGTTCTGTTTTACCGACAGTTCGTTAAATCCTATGATGTGTAACGTAGTTCATCTTTAAGTGCAAATTAATCTTCAACCTGTGTCTATGTCTATATTTGTTCGAATATAGTAACGAATGTAATATGTAAACAGTATTACGTTTACGCTGCACCTCCTGTATATTATCTCGTCAATTCAAACACGCTGCAGCCTCATTACAGGATAAAATGAGCATACATCCCTGAATTCCATTAGCCCTGCATCAACATCCGCTCGGCCTTTGCTCTCCCGTCGTCGCAAGTCCAAGTTCGTAGTGGGAAACACCTTAATCCTCATCTCGGTAAACGAAATCTCATAAGCGTAATTGAGTTATGAATTTTTCAAACTCCGCCGCTGCCGCGCTACCAGCTGCACACGCGGGCAATTCCTTATTAAAGTAGGAAATGACTTTTCACTTAATTTCCAGCCTCATAGTCTCTGTGTTTGAATTGCTCGTTAACAATGCTAATCAAAATTCCTATCCGTGCGCTCTTTCACCGAAATAAGACGACGACGACGACGCATGGGCGTCAAAAATATATATGCAGACTCGTGTCTGTGTCTGCATCACACGCGAAGCCTTGATACTCGATTTGCACAATTTACGAAGCATTATCGCCTCCTAGTCTCTCGCGAAATTACAACGCGCCAGACAAAGACGACCGGGGGACTGTATACTCTCTGTCTCTCGACTCCGTGTACAGGGTAACGTTTTGTAATCGGCCCGGCGAAGATGAAGCGCGCGCGAGACGAGGAGCTGGAATATATATACCTACGGAGAGACGAGTAATGAGCAAAGTCGACCTATCTCTCTCGGTCTCTGTCGAGCTCTTGAGTAAGAAGCCGAGTACGCGCGAGCGAGAGTGGCTCGGATATGGAGGTGCTTCCGAGGGAGTAGAGAGAGATACGCGTTGCAGCAGCAGCAGCAGCAGCAGAGAGACGTATACGTATACGGGAGAGACGGGATGAAGATGGAACGAAATGACGACACGAATGAAATACGTGTCGGCGGCAGTGCCGTGGCAGTAGTAGGGAAGGATGTATTTATCTCGCGCTCGTGTGTCCGAGAGCTAGCTTCCAGGCTATCTCGATGAGATGCGTCTTGTTTTTCATTTCTTATCGAGCGCGGCTTGCATTATATATTTCCAGGCAATATTTTTCTTTTGATTTACATTTCGCAAGGAATATCGTCAGGTACGAAATTTTCACGAGACAATATTGCGCAGAGAGAATGTAACCGGAAGCTCGAAGCAGCAGCATCGGAAACGAGAGAGCCGCCGACAGATTTTATCAAACATCAATCCTCCGTGTACCTTTATACGCGCGCCTCCATTCACGAATAATAAAAAGAGCACTACTGTACAGTGAGCGTATAGCCTACCTCTCTCTCTCTCTCTTTAGTTTGTTGAACTCAAGAGTCGATCCCCGGCGCAACGACACTTATGCCCAGCGCGATAAAATCGTGCGTTTATCATGGCGTCGTTCATGACTTATTCAATGCAGGACGCCGCGGGGTATAAATGCGCGTGCACCCAGTCGAGTTGCTGCTGCTGTGTACGTGCGCGCGAGCGATGTGTGTTACACACATATATACATACATATGGGTAAGTGTGAAAGCTTGGTCGAGAGCGCATATAGCTCGCGTGATGAGAATAGGAGCGCGCAACGCTGCTGCTGCTGCTGCTATGGCGAACGATTATATTGGAGGTGCTGGTGCTTCATTGCGCTTGCGACGTAATTCCGAAATGAGAAATTTTTCTTTTCGTCGGTATAAATATAGTAGTCGGCGATTGGGCGGTTAATTAGTTTAAGTACGTATATACTTGAGTAAACAGAAGTCCAATCAGTGGAGGAACGGCGCCGGCGGTAAATAAAGCAATAAAAATAATCTGCAGAGCCCGTTTTAGTAGCTCTATATACTACGGCGACGTTATTTCCGATAGTTTGCCACACTCGGCCATTAATAAAGCAAGCTTCCTCTCTCTCACTCTCTTCAGTCGTCATTGGCCGTCTGGCAGTATAACCCAGTGATCCCGTATGAATTTTTGCTCTCTCCCCCTCTCTCTACGCGTATATAAACGAGCAAACGCAGTCCCATTAAAATTTGTCATCCAATTTGCAGGAATCACGCGGTTGTTATTCAGTGGCAATTAATTTGCGGATGGCGGAAGACGTTGTGGCTCTCTCGTCTTCCGAGTTAAAGGCCACTGACTTTAACGACTCGGCTGTCCCTTTCCTCTTCGGCGGCCCTTTGCTAGAGACAGCAGTAAACTAATCGTAAAACCGAAGTAAGTGATTGCTGCCACCGCCGCCGTCGCGCTGCTGCTACTGCTGCTGATGCTCGTTCACTGTCTTCTCTTCTCTTTCTTTCTGTTTTTCGGTGCAAGATATGAGGGAGAGAGAGAAGCGTGCAATCCGAGCGTGTATATTGAATTCGAGCAACGAGGGATAGGTTTGTAACGACGATGTTAGAGGACGACGGAATGGATGTTCATGTGGACGATAAAACAAAGTCATTTATGTTTACACGATCGGTTATTTGATGCCTGATCGAATATCGAATCGGCGTTTATATAATCATCCGTAAAAGAAACTTTCTTCGAAGCCTAAACAAAGGTACACCGATAGACACGAACTTACAAACCAACAAAGCGAACCGAGAGAAGAAAAAGTAAACTCGTGGCAAAGTACGAAAAGTACGTTATATAGCAGCTGGAGTGAAAAGCGCGACACAAGCCGCGCGCATGACGTATCGATTCGCCCGTTTTCCCCGCGTTCGTCTTCACACACGTAACAAAGTTTTTTCTCAGTCTACACTGTGAAAGGCGTGACCCGAGCTCGACTTTATCCGTGTACGTGTACAAAGCCGGATAGAGGAAAAATGCATAACGCAGGTAAATGCGTAACGGGGGGCTTTACACGCGTCTGCGTGTATTGATTCGATTGCCCGGAGACGTGGCTGATTGCGGGTAATGAGTCGTAAGAAGCTATAGAGAGTGATGTAGGGAGACCTCGTGTGTGGGTGTGTGTAAAGAACATGGAAACGATGCACTCTGGAAATGGTTTTTTATGCGACGTGTAAAGTTGGTGCCAGCGGTGGGATGGATTTTTTTCTACTCTTTGTGTGGATAAAAGGTATCGAGCTGAGCGAAATAAATAATTAAAAGACGCGATATTGGAAGTTAATACGATTAGAGACATGGATTTTACCGGTGAATTGAAATGATGATTATCGAGCTGATGGTATTCTCGAAAACCGAGGCGGAAATTCCGTCTCAGCGAGGCGTGAATTACGATTTTTGCCTCGAGTTTTATTCGTTTCGACGCGTCGTAAATAATCAACATATAATTTGTATTTTCAATGTTGAAATTCGGTTGTGATAAATTAGATACCGTTCGCTCGACGGATTTTCCTCTTTTTCATTTTGCATTAACGTTCAGCTTACGCTTTTTCACGATTTAGGGAAAATACTAGCTCGTTACATTTAACGATTTATATGCAACGGATAAATCTATGTTATATTATTGCTCGTTACGCGGCAAAGCTGTAAAATTATCGAATTTGAAACGAGCTATAAATATGCCCGTGTCGTACTTATATCCAGGGAAAAATAAATTCGAGAAAAGAAAATGTTAAAATGTTGCATGGTTTGAATAGTGGAGTATAGAGGAAAATGTAAAAAATAGTGATATTATGAACCAGAAATAAAAAATTTACCATTGTGTTTCACATAAAAATTACTTTAGCATCGTTATAAGTTATGTCACTACTCCCAATTAAATCGAATGCAACGAATCTTTCAAATTTAAAGCGAATCAAGCAGATTAAATATTATACATTTCTCTGCACGAAATAATAATGTCAACATCGGCAGCACGTTAAAGTAACGAAAACGAAAGCGCGGCTAACAAACTCGAAGCGGAAAGAAGCTCAACTCGACGAGTAAAGCGAGCGAGCGCGCGCGTGTGTGCACTTGATATCGTAATTGCCTTATCCGGGAACACAACGCTGGCGTAAGCAAGCAAGCAGGCAGGCAGGCAGGCAAGCAACGTATCTCTCGGGTGCATGCAGTTTCTCTTCTCTCGCTCTCTCCGGCCCGATATATATTAAAAATGTATTTGCTCGTGCAGCTCCGAAAACAACTTGTTTATGAATTTATGTCTTCGTCTTTCTCTTGGGGGTATATCGTTAACAACGCGCCGAGATGGGACTCGTGGATGAATAAGTATGAGGCAATCGGTGTGATGAGAAATTGTGTTGCGCTGGTTGGAGATCTTTTTTTGTGGGTCAAATTGAAGTTGATGGTCCTTTATGCATAGTAAATTTACTGAAGGACATTCTTTAGTTTGGAACGTAAAGAATTCAAGTTTAATGAGTCACCTGTGACTTTGAGCAATCATGCAAAGTAAAGTCAAGCTGGCTTAAGTGAGAAAACTTCATTAATAATAATAGAAGAAGGTCGCGTTTATCGAGACTCTCGAGATATTAAAGGTGCTTCTGAAGCTACTGTTTGTTTGAAAATTCTCTTATGTCTTTAAGTTAATGGTTTCAATGAGCACAGGATATGAAGACTGATCCCTGACTGACCAATCATCATTTGTATCAAATTAACTTTGTTCAGTTTATTGAAACCTGGCTACACATTTCAGTATAAAAATACCTTAGGTGTTAGCGGTGATGGTTAGTACATCGATATAGAAGCGAGACAATGTTGCGAGAGCAAATTTCATTTGCTAATTAATTTTTTATGCTTCGCGCGCATGCCTCCTGGGTTGTATGCCAAGATCTTTCTCACGTTCTGCGGGATAACGACCTCTATATGTTTTACGACTTGTTACGTCAAAACAAGTGCGTGTATCTTGTAACGCTCATTACCGTCATCAAAGCTCAATTTTCCACGAAACCAAAATCCACAATGCACTTATCTCTCTTCATTCAATTTTGACGAAAAAAAAGAAAAAAAATGAGGAAGACTCAAGCGCGCTCATTCTTTGCCAACCGTCAAAAAATAAGAAATGCAGGGTGGCATAGTAGTAGTAGTCGTCCAGATCTCTCGCAATTCCATCTCTCCTTCTCGCCAGAGAGTGTGTTTAGGTATTTCGGCCTCTCTGCTTCTGCCGGCAATTCATCAACGGTGATAGCATGCACCATCTCTCCCCCTCCCTCCGCCCTCGCTCTTTCGTTCCAGAGCAAGCGGGGGAGACTGGCCGCGTAAGCCGGTGGCATTAGGAATGCATGTATGCGCTGATCCGCAGCCAAGATACGCCTGGCAATACGTCAAGTCGGCCCGCCCGGTGAGAAAAATGCCTTCGCCCCGGCGCTTGTTCGCTAGCGCGTATATGTGCAAGTCCGAGAGATGCGAAAGGTCACCTATCTCTTCTGCCTCTCTTCTCTTCCTCTTCATCGCGTCTATATAGCGGTGGCGCGATTTTCCTGGATTATGCTCGAAAATTGTCGGCGGATTTTCCTTGCGTCTCGCTTTTTCTTCTCTCTTCTTTTTCTCCCTGTCTCGTCGTCCTTGCTCTCTCGTATGAGCTTGCGCCTTGCTGAGTTGCTGCTGCTGTTGCTGCTGCTGTTGAGGATGGAGGGTAACCTTACAGTAATGACGGCTAGAAGCTATTTTCTGGTTGATTGATAAATTGCTTGAGGTGGGAGAGTTTTACCGTGTTTGCTTGGAAATTCACGTTGCTCGTTGTTTATTTTTAAACTTTTATATTCTGAATTCAAATTTCCCGCTCGAAATTATGTGACTACGCGCGGTATATTGACCGTCATTATTCTTTTCTGGCAAGGCAAGGATCGTGCCTTAAAGGAAACAAAAACAATTCACACAGCATCTAGATGCATAATACAGCTGAAATATGAATTACCCAACTAAGGGGGGTAGTAGTAGAGTAGCCGCATGGATTTGACAGTGTCGCCCTTAGTAATCATCGTGATGAATTGTACGTCGGTAATCCCAGGATTAATGGCGGATCATGAATACGCTCGTGCCCGCACGCTGTAAGGTTATGATGTAGTGCATGCCTAGGCAAGATAAACTTCAGCGGTACAAAGCTTACACTGAATTATTTATATAAATCCAATTCATTATACTGACATAACACTCTGTTCTGTTGTAAAAATTGAAAGTCGATGGTTTGAGGTTAGGTTACACAACTTTCGTCTAATAAATATACCCAGAAAATGATGCAATACCATACATCCGACCCTTCACCTCCACGAGCCGCAAAAATAAGTCTTCTCACGCTTGGAATTCTAATACCACCAGCAGTAGCAGCTGCTGCACTCTCGTTTTTCTCCGCTGAACGAGCAAAAAGCCTCGCGCAACAAGAATCGGCGATATTCTTTGGCCGATAAAAGGGGTATAAGTCGAGGGCGAGCCTATGAATTATGGGGGGATAGATCGAAGGCTGCAGGCAGACAGCGCTGAAAAAAAGTCGCACATGAAAAGGTTGTTGCCGTCAAGATATCGCCGGATGATGTACCTGGATTTCTTCGGTTTTTTCTTCCTCGATCGTGTGCTAATTCGACCACGTCGGAAGGGAGTAATTATTTATATCCTCTTTCTAGTTTTGAACGACGAAATAGACAACAGAAATAGATAAGAAGAACAAATAGTGAAACTTGAACTTACTATTTTTAGAACTGCTGTGGTTATCTTATGCACATTGTATGCGGTGCATAAATACGTTACTCATTTTTCCTTGCGTTATTACCGCTGCAGAGAGCTTCGATTATGTACGTAACTGTTATTTACTTGGTGTATACATATTCCAAGACACAGTGTCCCTCGTAAACCGGACACACAAATCTCAAACTATTTCATATATACAAGAAGCTTAATCCGCCAGCGGCGCGGTCGTTAACCCCAAATCCGCGCGTAAACTTTTCTCCTCTCCCAAATCACAACAGACCTCCTATAGACAAAAATCATAAAGACCCAGCCCCACAAGCTCGGAAGAAAAAAAAATAGAGAACCACCGAAACAGCGGCGCAAAGAAGAAGAAGAAGAAGAATACCCCGCGTACAAACCGCCAACGCGAAATTTAATTAAAGCAGCGCCTGCGCGCACGCGCTCATGAATAATCATGAAGGTACGTATACGCGCGCAACACATAACGAGTCCGCACACGTAACCGCAAATCACCTCGGGATTTTCTTTTCAGTCCGTGATAAACAGGATAATGGGGCTAACGGCGAAAAAATTGTTTACGCGCTGCGGTGGCGTGATTTTTCAAGCGTAACGCGCTCTTTTCACGCACACGCGTCTGCTGCTGCCGCTGCAGTATAGCGTCAATTTTTTCCCGGCCGCCGTTCCATCTTCGTTTGCGCTGCACGCGAGATTAATTTTATCGCTGCTGCAGCGCCGGGACCAGACGACGTTGTCGCGCGCCGGGGCTGATGGCTGCCGCGTGCGTGTGCGATGAAATGATCGAGGGAGCGATTTTTCCTGCTGCTGCTGCTGCCGAGACGCTTTGGGCTGAAGGGATTTGAGGTGAATTTTTTTAACTTTTGCTGAAAACTGTGCTGTGCTGCTTTTTATATACTAGTCATAGTGACACAAGCTCCGAAAATCTATATTTTAAAACGATCCTTCTCCTACGAAAATATACCGACTGCCAGAGAGTTCTTCTTCCTCGAAAACACACACAACAATCTTTCTCTTCCTCCCACGCAGGCAAATCACTCTCGACCGAGCTTCACAGCCGATAGATCGTCAAGCAACTGAACTATGTACGGTATATATACGCCCTTACGCAGCAGCAACGCGCCGCCTGAGTGACGTCGACACTTAATGCGACGGAATCGCTTCGTTTCTCACTGTCAGGGCTTTTGCCTTGCCGCCCCGTGCGTCTTTTTACCGCGTCTGACAAATAGTTTTCGGCTTTTTAAAGCCTCGCTGCATCAGCCGGGGAGAGAAACGAAAGGAAAAAAAATTATTCGCGCTGTGCCCCATTGTGTATACTCTGGCATGCGGAGTATAACGTTTTTACGCTGCTGCGGAGTCTCATTGTCTATGTCTTTCCTTTTGTACTAAAAGTCTGAAACATGATTTTCGTGTATGTTATTTTAACATTAACTCATTAAGATTCCATAAAAAGAGCGCGCTCCTCGAAATTTCGAAAACCGAAAAAAACGCAGCGCGGATGAAAGAAATGAAAGAAAGAAAAGCTTCGCGTCAGTGACGGCACGAACTCTCGAGCTCGTGACTGCAGCCTCGGCGTGCCAGTCGTGTAATCGTGACTCGCGCGCATCGTGCCTACTTTGCCTTCCTGACACCTTCCGCTCAAGCTTTTTTCTTCCTCTCCTTCTCTCTCTCTCTCTCGTCGAGGGGATTGAGCCACGACACTAATACTTGGCGGAAGAGATGCTGCTGTAACGGTGAAGCTCGATTTTTTTCCCGATTAGATTGCGCTTATTGAATATATTAGAGATCGTCGGTTACGCTGCGGTCGGTAATGAGGATAAATATTTAATATAACCCGTAGTAGAAAGTGAGGGTGATGTATGTCTACAATGATAATAATCAATCGGTTTCTCTTTCTGTTTCACGTGCGCTAAACCTCGTTTCTCCAATAATTATTCTGCACACATATGGCTGCGCGTATGAGCGTAACTCAAGCCTATACAATTTATAACGCATTACGTACCCCCTCAACTCGCTCCCATAGTAAAATCGAGGAAATGAAACTACGTAAACGATGATAAATTCAAGTTTAATCTCCTATGCGCAGGTAGTTTTTCAAATAAGCGCGTATAAGTCATCGCGTGAAAGTCCGCGCTTTCACATCGAGAGGCGCCTCTTCCTCCTTCCCAACGAGCTCTTGTCCAAGATTCGCGAAAACTATCCTATGCGGTCAGTCGTCCATTATATCTCGAGCCGAGAGGTCGTTGTCCCTGTTTTTTTTGCTTTGTTTGCGCTGACCTCTTTGAACGTTCCTCTGTGTCTCTCCCTCTTAGGGAACATAACGCCTGATTTGTGTGGCGGTTCTCTTTTAAAACTTTGGCCACATTTCATCTTAATTGTTTACTATACTGATGGAAGAAAAAATCTCGTTGACCTACAATTTTCAATTGGCAGACTGCAGCTTCGCATCATAAATCAGCTCCGAAATATTCAATCAGCGAAGATCAGTGTATTGGCATCGCACCACTGCCTCGATACATACACGAAAATTCAGTATACGATCCGTCGTCACTCGTCTCGTTCCACACGAAAACCTGAGATAGCAAGTGTTGTATCGACGACATTTGCGCGCGCAGTTTAATTTAAATTTCAATCAAGCCGTACGTCTCCTCCGTGCCGACATTGCTATCTTCCTAGCGGATCTCTGCAGTGCAGATCCATTTTTAACTAACGAATCTATCGACGTCGCTCTACGAAAATTTTCGAGTCTATTTCCATCGGGATTCTATTAATTACGTGTGATTTAATTTGTTGGCCAGTAGAGAAATGCGACCAGGCAGTTCGTTCATGTCCGCGCGACTTTCTAGTCCGACGTGATTCAAAGAGTGGGTTTCACGTTGTAAGAGACTTTATGTTAGACATTAACGGTGTTAATCAATGCGATTCGGATTTAATTAGTCGAAGCATGAAATTGTACATTTTTAACGCCGACTCCTACTTGAATTATTACCGAGATAAATGATGCAACATCCTCTCCAGATTTGTTACAACTGAATAAAATCACTTATGTGCGTCTAACATCGTTCGTCTTAATCTATGCAAATTAAATTACAATTTTAAATTTCCATTCGTATGATGAATCCTCTGCTCGTATGAGAAAAGCAACCGAGATCGATTTGATTCCAAAACACTTTTTTTCAGGGACAATTGGCGGCCGCAGTAAATAAAGTCAATCAAATTCCGGCCTCCTCGTTTATAAATCATCCTCCTCTCTCGCTCGAAGCTATATATTCCCGTCGACTTCTCTCTCACTCGTTTTTCCCAAATTGCTTCTGGGCGCGACCGCGAGCTTGCTTTTCAGCGACCTCTCGTCGTGTCTGTCTTCCTCTTCCTCTTCCTCTTCCTGTCGTCGTCGTCGTCGTCGTTTCGAATCCAATTAAAGTTTCCATCTTCCCTCTTGTCTCGTCGTCGTCAGAGAGACTCGACTACGACTCCTCTCTCGCTGCTTCCATTGACCGCGAGTTCGCGACAGGTCCTCTCTTTCTTCTATCTCCTTATTTTTATCTCCGCGCATAGCCTTTCGTCGTCCTCTTGACTTCGTTGGCAGGTGTGTATTATACCAGTGGTTTCAGAGATTGTTTATTGGCGCCCGACGTTGAATTATTCAGACGGACGCGGACATCCCTCTTCCTTTTTTTTCTTTGCATCGAGAGATTAATTATGACAAATAGCCGGGCTGAGGGTTATGTTAATCGGCGCCTCTGGAGATATTCCTTATTTTGCGCGAAAAGCTTCGCGAGGTATCTATAATTAGGCTGGAATTCGGGAAAAGAAAGAACGAAAGAAAGAAATCTGATCGCGACGTGTTAGAACCGTGACGATCTTCCATGCGGATGTTGTTGGGAATATAGCAGATACTAGCTCTAATGGTCGATTCAGGGAATTTTGTGGTGTTTACGGTGGCGTAAATTATATCGCGTCATATTCATGTATTCAGATCATGTGCGAGTAAAGCCAGGAGAAAAAGGTAATTAGATTAAATACTCTCGAGTGCGATCTTATTTGCACTGGCTGTTTTAGGTGATACTTCCGCGAGTAGGTGCTCGTCGGTGATTCATTGAATAAAGATTAATAAGAGATTAAATGCTGTTGGTTCGCAAAAAAGTTATCAGAAATGAAATCCAGTATACAAAAGATTACACGGGATGTAGAAAATTATATACCCTCGCCAAAAAAAAAGAATTAGCCTCCAACCTTGAATGCAGATGCTCAGAACGCGTGACGTGAACTATATCAGCAGTAGCAGCAACAACACTTCCGATATCTCGCCAGTCACGTGCAAAAAGTTAAACGGATAATTGAAGAGCAAAAAGCCAGACTAGAAAGAAGAAGAATAAGAGAGAGAGAGAGAGAAGGCGTCATAAGCCATTAAATCGACGGGGGCAGGGCTCGAAGCCAAGCGTGTAGTCGCCGCCGGCGAAAGTGAGGTTAGGAAAGAGAGTGAAGGAAACGAGAGCGCGAAGCGAGGCTAATTGCGAGAGTCGTATAGTATATAGCTATGCTGTTTTAGGTTGAAGACGCGCGCGTTGCTTCGCCTCATAGGTAAGGAGAGCAACAGCGGACGTCGTCGGTTTTATGCGAATGCGAGAGAGCCTCATTGTTCGCCAGCTGTCCGTCTGCCGGCTTTCCTGTGTGCCCGAGGCTATATACATATGTGTATGTGTGTGTGTGTGTATGGCTGTAGGTAATCTAGAATTGAAGACTGCTTTTTTACTCAACGGCTCGCGTTGTTTTCGTTTGTTTATACCAGAGTTATAATAGTCACGATATCGTGCGTAGCATCAAAATTACAATGGCGTAAGGTCAAGATATTATCGCTGCATTTGACATAATTTCCGAACGAAGAAGCTCGAATCTTCAAGTATGATACTATATAACCGACTGTTTAATATTAAATTCGAAATTCAGCGGGCATATTCTTGGATTGTGAGCGGCAGCCGCAAAGTTCTGATTTCGGAGCTGTTGAATTCGAGAGCGTTTTGAAATTCCGGTCTCGCGCGAATTGAAAACCGCCTCTGGGAGAAGTCTAAAGTGGAAAGCTGCTTGAAGTTGCGTTTTACAATTTCATAACGGAGAGAGAAGTTTTAGGTCAGATTTTCATTGACCGCCTCTGCATGTCTGTCTGTCTGTCTGTGTGACCAGGTGTGAAATATACTTTGAAATCGGATTTTCGGAAACTCTGTAATTCCTAGACATTCAAATGCAATTACTCGTTTCATTGACGGAGAATAAAATTCTATTTCGATCTCCGGAAAATTTCAACCAATCATAGTGTGGCTCCGACATCCCCTTAAGAGCTCCCCTAATTGTCGCTCGAGAATCATTGATTCATACACTTTAGTTTTTTAATTCACCCTCAAAACTGTTTAATATGGTTGCTTATTATTCTGTAATAATTTCACAAATTATAATACCAAGCTTTATAATGTCATTTGAAATTCATATTGGTCTGTTAAACGTGCATTTTAATAACGCCGCCTGAACCGCCACTATTTTCTTCCCCAAAAGGATTAAAATTGAATTAGCATCAATGCGGAATTACATCCGTTTCGAATGCCACGAGAATAATGAGCTTACGTATGTAAATTGCATGAATAATATAATTCCCCGACGATGCACATCGTTATAATACACGGCACTAATACTGCACCCAAAACGCTAATAAATCTCCATTATTTGACGAATTCGCCCTCTTCTAATCCATCACCTCTCAATAAGAATTTTCCATAATAGAGTCAACGCAAAGAACTGATCAATCACCGCGCGAGGGCGTGAAAAAGATCCGTTCCGAATTCTCGTCTTCTCTTGCGTATAGGTATATACCTCGACAGCAGTCTGGCGGAATAAGCGCAATCTGCTAAGATTGCCGTCCACTTTGCAAATTAAAATAAATAAATACGATAGCCGGGCCTGGCTCGAGGCCAGCGCACGTCGCGGAAGGCTGCACTCGACGACGAAGGAAGTCGCGATTTCTCTCTTTTCGCGCGCGCGCGCGCGCGCGCGTGTCTCGGCTGACTTTAGGGGTAGATTCCGTGAAGAAGATTATCAGGTTTCGGTGGCGCTGTCTAGCTACCGGGGTAGGTAAACAAACGCGGGGAATTTAAATGTCCCGCCTTTATCATACTCTCGATGAATTCACAGAAAAAAAACATATCTAAAAGTTAGAGATGTCTGCTGGCGAACCGATTTCTCGGAGGACATTTGAATTGCGAAATTATTCCCCGACAAATCGTTCGACACTTTCTGCTCCTCGGAACCTCGAAATGGAGAGGCAGTCGCAGTGTGTATACAAACGAAATCTCTTGGCCGAAAAGCCAAGTGCAGTATGATGATACTGTGGGAGTGTATTTCGGAAGCGCGCGTCATTACGCGCTTGCCTCATCGCGTTCTTGACCTCGCTAATGTCGTGCACGTCTCTAGATATATATTGAAATTTCGTTTATACTCCTCCGACCGAACACTGCTATTCTCGAGCGTTCGAAAGGATTATAATAGAGGAAGGTTGTTTACTCTATGCAACTGCGCGGGATCATGAAATACACTACTACTACTACTACTACTCTCTATCTCTATTTTGAACCGAGGAAAAATTCTCTCATCTCAGAAATGTCCGCTATTTTCGCGGTGCGCATATTTTCGAAACTCTACGAATTCCGCTGTGGTTTCGTAGTCTCTTCTTATCCTTTCTCTCGGTGAGAATATTCCGAGCTTGGATTTTCAATTTCGAGAGGAGACGGCATCTCGCATCTCAAACGATTCGATAAAACATTTCAATATCTCGCGGTCGTATAAGCTGTCACTTGATATAGTACGAGCTGCGTTTCTATAAGTGGGTCTCGTCCCTTTTTCAAAGCCCTTGGATATAAGAGCTTAGAATTAAGCTTTCAATAGCCATACACGAATGTATCCTATATATTCAGAAGCGGATACATACATAATACATTATTTTAACAATAAAAGCTGCCTCAAAAAAGCCAAAGCTTCCAAAAAAAAAAAAAATATAATAACACACACAAAAGGCAGCGGCCACTTTCCCAGCGATCTAAATTAAAATTTTATCATGCGCGCTCTAATAAAGCACATTAAAACCATTAATTTCGCATAGCGGCGACGGCGGCAGGAAAAAGAAATTTCATAATACAGTTGCCAGGCAACGCTGATTATCGAAAGGTCAAGCGAGAGAGAGTGGCGAGCGATTTCTCCCCTTTGTCCTTATACGCCTCGTGCACGCGACTTGCACGTCGCACACGACACGTATTACACAAAACGATGAGTATATACGCACACGCATCGATGCTACGGGGATAGAGTATGAAAAAAATGATCGTTGAGGGGTTTAAGATTTTGTATGATAAATGAAAGAATTTAGCTGAATAGCTTTGTCGATATAGATTTTTATCGCAAAATTAATGGAACTCACCCACTTTCATCCGGCGTCTGAAACATGTCCTCTCCAGAGGTGTCTCTCAAGGAGGAAATATATAATATAGCTATAGGGTATAGGAAAAAGGCAATACTGCTACACAGAGGTGGTGGAAGGCCCCTGCCTACTAGGCCCATAAGCGGTTGTTTGCGGTCATGAAAGAGAAAAAAAATATATATAGTGTGCCGTAAAGGGCGATGGTAACTGGATGTCGATTATTGATATTTTCAGTCCACCCTCTTTTTTCTTGCGCTCTCTTTTCTCTCTCACTCTCTCTTTTCTTTACGAGCGCAAGCGCGCCTATATATCTACTTTACGAGCCAGAAAAAAGTGTGTTTTTAAGCCCGGATTGCGTACGAACGACAGAGCGTTATTTCTCTCCGTTCGCCTCGATGAGTGTTTTATGATGGATTTTATCAAATCGAAGAGTAGCTTATTTTTTTAAAGGTTCTACCACTACTGTCGTACACGACGAAACGGTGATTTATCCATCGAAGACACCATCTTTTACTTTCTTTTGTTAAAGTCTCTCTCCATATCTCGAGATGAACACGAGAAGGAGGGCAGTAAAATCCGGATTATTGTCGCGCGATAATGCGGCCGTGCGGTGCGAAACAACGGGTGGCGAAGATAACGAGAGAAAGAGAGATAGAGAGAGCCGCCGGCATTATGTTTTCCGGAGGAAAAAATCTTGCTGCGCATGACGATGATAAAATTTCAAATTACCTGGAACAAAAGTGCCATTCTTTTTTTTGCACCTACGAATATTATATTCATAACGATAAAAAGCACCTCTTGCGATTAAAAATTACGAAGAGCTATAAAAAGCTCATCGAAAGCTCGTCAATGCGACAAAACAGTCCAGCCTTACGTATAAAAACAGGCTGGCTCGATACCACCTCCACCTGATGCAGAATCATATTCAGCCCCTACTCATTCGGTATAATCATTGCGCCATGAGACCGAGGGATTTGCGCGCACTTTTCCCTGGTAAAAGCGAAACGACATACACGCATCGAGAGAGGGAAGAAAGAAGTAGTCGTGGTGTTAAAGACGAGCTCGAGAGGGAATATGGAATTACGGCGGAGTGGCGGGAAATGTGTTTTTTGCGCTGATGATGATGCAGGTGTGGTGATGCTTGAGACTGAGTGCTTTTTGCGGTACGTTATATAACAGTGTACAGATATTATACGTAAGTCTAATTTAAATTACACCAAGATACGTCTTCGGAATTGAAAAGCGTCGGAGAGATCGATTCGCGTAGTGATACACTCGAATCCGACAGATGTCGGCGATTGTTCGTGGTAGTGCCGGTACACATCATCCTACGCGAATGTGCCGAGGAACTTTGTCGAGTGGCTATACGTCATCTAGGAGGTGATCATCTCCATCCGTCTTATTTATATTTGTCTGCTCATTCGAAGTGAGGGTTTTTGACTCGAATTTTCCGGCCGGGATGAAATTGCTATGGGCCGATGGTAATTACAATTGGATTATATCAGAGCATTAGATGTGGGTGAAATTTTAATTCATAAAAATCGTCATCTTTTGGAATTCCTCATTCATTATCATACACGGCGCAGCATAATTATTATCTTCTTTTTGCGCAATTATCTCACTTCAGCCTCGTCGTTTCAATTTTCAAAAGCAAGCAGATGCAGGCATTCATTGAAATTAGCGAGTGCTGGCAACACACGAATCAATACACCTCTTAACGTTGCATTTCGCTCTTCCTCCTTCAACTCCCCATAACTCTTGTCTTTGTCGCGTTTGTTATGTTGTCTTCCTCCGTTTATCTCTTTCTGTTCCTCCCTCTCTTTCTCTCTCTTCATCTTATATATATATACATACATATATATA
>UCOJ01001692.1:0-23716 GCA_900474305.1 Cecidostiba fungosa
CCACTGACGATGCGCTGTTCAGTGCAGTGTAGTTGGTTTATTTTTTACCAGGGTCCTTAATCTTGATAAAATTTATATCTTATTTTGTTGCTAATGTGTACCGTAAACTGCAAGTCTTTTTGGTATGATTAGAATAGAATAAGTGTTTGCTTCAAGTCCACCTATATCCACATATAAACGAGATATAGCGATAATCTCGAATTTAAGCTTATTGGAAACTAACTTCCGAGTGTTAGGTCGAAAAAATTCATTTCTGTTGGTCAAATAATAACCTAATGTCTATATAACATCTGCGCGTGGCTTAAGTAGGATAAAGGTATAGACGTCTAGGAAATCAAAAAAGAATTTACGGGGCCAAGGTGAAAAATGTACACAACTATGCTAATGAATGAAATAAATTACTTGCACTTTTTTATTTATGACGAATTCTTTCATATTCATCGTATCGATTTACATATAAGTTGATTAGAAAATCGTGATCGTGATGGAAATCTTTGCAATATTGTATGAACAATCTCTTAGTAATTTTTTTACGGATCTTGAGTCTAGACTCTTGGCGACATTGCACGTGTATTGACTCGTTACATGCATCTTTTTATTGATTTTCAATTTAAAAAATGTGTAAGTCATATCAATGTATCGTCGCTTCCTACAAAGACTAGCATAGCTCAAAAATGCTTATTTTAATTTTCTGTTTTTAGAGCACCAGAGTAAAATAAATTCGTCCAGGACCAGACAAACTTGAAGTACCATTCGTATTATATGGTAAGTTTATCGAGTCCTAGGCGTATTTATTTGGCAAATTAAAATAGGCCTTTTTGAATTGTGCTAGTCTTCGTAGGATATGACGATATATAGTAAACGAGGAATATCGTATTTATTTTTACGCAGGTGATTCGCTTCAACGGAATAAAAATATGCTTTGAAAAAAATGATGAGTTTTCAGTAGAAGAAATCATTAGATAGAACGTCGTGTAATCAAGAGAACCTACAGACTCACCTTTACAGAGATCAACAGTCATTTTAGCCCTCGAATTAAAAAACTCAGAAGCATGACATACACTGAAAATATATCTGGGTCATCCCATTAATTTTAGACTTAGGGCGTTATTTGAGTTATACGTTATATCCTAGTTCCCTCGCATAGGTCTGTCGCTAGCTCCGAAAATCCTACCTTTTGCTTGCACACCGAAGACATGGCGTCGGCATGTCCCCCGCGGATAAATTTCTCTGTAGACGACTCGTGTCAAGCGACAGCTTAGGCGTATCATACACACGGCGTGAAAGCGGCTCGGAGCGAAAGCAATTCGCCGAGCTTTTAGAGTCATCCCTAGCGCGTCAGCTGCTCCTAAGCACTTTTCCAGTGTGTGCATGTTGGCTTGTAATATAGTGCGGAGATAAACGTTCCTGAGAATCGGCTCCGCAACCATCGAAAGTTCCGACGACACACGCGAGCGGGAAGCTGGCGGACTCCCGAAAGCACCCGTAGACCGGGACTATAAAGAGCTTGCGGAGAGAGAGAGAGACCTTGTGTGCTTTTTGAATCGCTCGATATCGCGTGAAAACCTGTATGTATGCAGATCTATATGGGGATAGGTAAAGACGCCATATATGTGTGTGTATATTTATAGATATTTTCTCTCCCTCAATACCCTTTTTGTATAACAAAAAGTCCTCTGCTTTCAACTTCGTGCAGAGCCCGTCGCATTAACCGGAATTGACAGTGACGAATGTCTCGGAATACGTAAATTGATTGATCTATATATTTTGGCGAGGGATTACCGGCGGTTGTGCCAGTGTATGGAGTAGGAATACGAAAGAGCCTCTCGCATCAAAGGGATTACGATTTAGAGCACACTTGTGTATAGCATTTATGTATAACTCTGTCGTTTATTCATTTTATAGCTGAATTTTCATGCAGAAGTATTTTTCGGCGAATCAGGAATGAAGTATCGATCGACTTTCGTACCGATTATAATTTCATGCGAAAAGCATTCATCCTCCAGAGTTATTCAATGTTTAACAATTCATACGACTTTATAATTCAGCACAAGCTATTTGGTTGCATGTTGGTTTTCCCATCAGATATTAGTTTTGATATATTTCTTGTTATTTTACGGAAATTTTGGGCAAATTTTAAATATTGATGGATTGAAACGGCCAAGAAAATTTACAAGCTTTAGCTCTTCATCTGTGTAATATTCAAAAGCAATATAATGAATAATAAAAGGTGGATGGAAACTGGTCTGTATACGTAAACTTTAATTATTCACCGCATTGCAATCTCATCTAGTTTACGTTCCGAGAAACCATTACGTAAAACTATATTTTTACATAGTAGATTTTTTCAGCGCAGAAGTTAAATCTTCATTGTCTGTAAAAATCGTTAAAGTAGGCCAACCCGATACGAGACTAAGAACTTTAAAAAAATCACCTAAGTTAAGTGTGACACACGTACAACGTTGAATTAACTTTTCATAATACACGTACGTATTTATTCACGGTCGTATCTCCTACTTTTGAAGATTAAGCGATTTTAAATCATGCAGGCTTTTTTAATCGGAGACAGGATATGACTGATAGAATATCTTTTCCGCATACATATTCATGAAATTTGCCAACGAAGCTTGCAACGTTTCTAAAGAAAAAAACAACAGCCAAATAATCTGAGAGTAAACGTTTCGGTATAATCCTATATATTGACGTCATAACAAACCACAATTTCATCATTTTTGTTATTTGTTAATTTACAATTCAAGGAGCTTTTTCATAGTTACACAAAAAGTAGTAAAGTGTGCCTCTTTCAACCAGCAGCGAAAGAATTTGACAATCCCCCGTATTTCCATAGAAATTATTTTCATCGGCGGAAAGAGGAAAAGCTCCCATTCTAAACCAAACGAATTAAAAACGAATGGAAGAAAACAAGCGAACAAAAGGAAATGGAAACAATGTGGCGAGCGCGCGATTTCCAGCAAACGAAAGAAAAAAAAAAGAAAAATAGCGAAGGGTAGCAGCGCGATACCGTCGACTGCTTCGACGCTTGAAAAGCCCGCGCCACTGAAATCTCGAGCGAAACGCTTGCACGACAGCCGAAGAGAAAAAAAAACATCGGCTGCAGCTGCAAACGAACGACAACTGCTGCAACGTACATTCGACGGATTCGCGCAGCTGGAAAAATGGGAAATTTAAAGAAAACGCAAGACGCGCGTGGTCGAGACTATCGTCGACGGGTTTCGTGTGTATATATAGGAGGTAGCGCGAGCTTTTCTTGCTTCTACAGCTTCGCCTTTTCTTCAACTTATAGTCGCTTTGTCTGCAGCCAAAAGACTTTTGTCGAAGAAGCCATCGCCGAGTTTGTCCAAAAAGTCAGGATTCGAGGTAGCCGATTTTTCGTTTTCCGCTTCTGCTGCTGCTGATGCTACTGCTGCTTTGTATCGTTAAAGTTTAAACGAGCGCCTAGCGCAAGTGTATACTTCCAGCTTTATCGAGCGTAAGCGACAGTTTTTTTTTTTTTTTTTGACAAGGATTATTTGCAGTCTTGGGCTTTCGAGGACTTCAAGTGTAATGGCGTACAGTTGCTGATCATTTGAACAAGATATATATACGGTTTGAAAAATAACTGCTTGAGGATTTTCTCGATATCAATTAGGATAGTGCGGTAAATGGCGATATGCATATTTGCATCTATTATGCAACAAAGGTTAATTTACTTGGACGATATAAAGTTTCATTATTGCGACGATAAAATTTTGGTATTCGCGATCGAACGAGAGCAAATAATAACGTTCGATACATAAAGTTGACAAAAGCCAGCATAAAATCGATTTAATTTGCATGCATGCTAATTACGCCCAAACGTCAAACCGAGATTCAGCTTTTTATATTCTCATCATGAAGGTATTACCATATAGATAATATAACCGCGAAATTTTTCTCGCATACAGTATATTTTTGAATTTTGTATATCATCAAACCGAATCTTCTGTACAGTGAACAGACAAGACATCTCAAAGTCGGCTTCCTATATATATATACAACACACCTCTCGGTACAAACTTTATACTCCGGCTTTATTATCCCGCATTCCTCTTTCCCCCGTGAGTTCATTTTTCTCCTCCTCTTCTCGCTGCCGGTTCTCTCTTTCACACTTGGTTCACTCGCGGCCTCCTTTCCCTCTCGCTACTCCCATTTTTCTCGCACTCTCCGTGGCTTTGTTTCTCGTTTTTGCACTTTTGCCCTCTTGTCTGCGACGGCGGCGGGTCGCATTTTTATTTCGACTTTGCTGCGCCGCGCAGGGACGGGACAGCGAAATACGAGGCCATAAATAATTCTTGCATTTTTCACACCTCTCTCTCTCTCTCGTGGTCCGGAATTAAAAGCGCGCACCGCATGCATAGGGTCAGTTGAGGTCAGCTTGTGTCCTTTTCGATTTTCGTATAATCTTGCATGCGAAGCTCTGACGGCACGTCTTTTTTGCGTTACATCACACGTGCCAGGATGTATAAGCGTGTGTATATCCGTGTTCAGCCGGCTGTTACGATTGTCCGGCGCCGTCTTTGGGCACTTTATATGGAAATTGGACTAATTTCCTTTCGTTTTTTTGTTGAACCCGGGAATGAGATAATTCTGGAATTTTCTTTTTACGACACTGCAGAGAATGGCTTTGAAATTGTTTTCAATAGAAATCTCGCGTTTTAGTGATCTAATTATTCCTTTTAAATAATTTTAATTGATGCTTTAAAAAAAAACATTACTGAAAATGTATACCACTTATTTTTGTATATTATATTGAATGTCAAATGGTTTTAATCAGTAACGTTCTTTTTCAATGTGAGTGGCATACTTTCAATACAACTTTGCTCCCAAATAAATTTATTTCGGGTATAATTGAAATGTCGACCCATTTGCAGAACAATGTAGAAAAGTTTGATTGATAAAACGTTTACATCATAATATATTGAAACTGGCGCTAAATTTAAACTATAGCCATATATCTAGTTGTTTAAAAGTTGAAAATTGTACTATTCGCTTTACATATATATGATGGATAATTTGCGTATAGGTGAAGAAGCCACGTAATTCAAGTTTGGAATGTAAATCATCTACTTTAATGAATGTAAAATGAAGGATTAGTCAAATGACTTTCAAAATTTAAATTTGAATCCTTTAATGTCTGATTATCTGAAAATTCAGTTAACGGCGAAAAGTAGTTCCGAACAAGAAATTAAATTTCGTGAGAACCGCAATCGCGTAAATTACAATGTCAACAAGGTTACTGAGTCTCGATGATCAACCTTCCGAAGCTACTACTGTTTCAAAATTCACTCTCGCAACGACGAGAAAAATCGATAATTTTGACCTCGCAGTCTGAATTTCATCTCGAGCATCACACTTGACACTATTTACCAATAAAACACAAAAAGCCCCTCCGGTAACCATAAAACTTCGCTCCCGCAAACTTCCACAAAACGCAGTGAAAAAAAAAAAACTAGAACTTATAATGAATCTCGACTCGATTGAAAGTGTGGGATCGATACTTCGGCCACTTTGTATCAGTTTTCCTTCCTGAAAAGAGAAGCGTGGAAAAAAGCCGCAGTATAGTGTGCCACACACCGGTGCACTAAGCGTCAGCACGCGCGTGCCAAACCGATGATTGATTATGAAGTTTGAAAAAGTGACGCCACTGCGCGAGTATAACACGGCCAATATCAACTTGTCGAGTAACTCGTCGAGAACAACGACTCGTGCCGCCTGTTTGTTGATATGCGCTGCTGCATCTACACGTACTCGAGACACACGTCGGATAGTTTGGTCGAACTCGTGCCAACTTTTCTCACCCAGCACACTTACTTTGGCATTCAGAACGTAAAGTCCAAGTTTCTCACTGTGCAGCTACTTGTCCGGGTAACAAACACTTTCTGCATAATTTGTCACGTTTTAATTCATAACCCACGATCGTTTAAATTACAGCGATAACTTCTATGCGTGCGAAAACTGTAAAAACGATATTTTATCGGAGTTTAATGGCTTTCGCTCGCGAGAACGTTGACGATGAGGTTTTCAGTATTCCTTTCGCGGTTTTCCTTTTATCATTTATTGCCTGTACTTTTTCAGAATTGTGGAGTGAATTCGAATTTTTGGTCCTATCAAAAGGGTTGATTATAATAGCAGAATAATTTTTCTATTTTGAAGAAAAGTTATAGAGGAGTCTATAACGTTCGAAGCAACTTCTGACACATGGAGAAGAACTAGGTCAGAAGACATATCAAAGTGGGTTTATGCGGGCAGTCAGAATGGAATGTATTTGTTTATGACTATCCGAGATGCTATACTATTTATTATACATAGAAGAGGCATAGGTTCGTGCATTTTGAAGGATATCAAATCCCTTATACTCAAAACTCTTCACCTACATAAACATTGACAGAATTTTCAATCAAGGTATAAGAATGAAAACATGTCGACGGTAGATCCGCGTGCCAAGAATTTTCTAATTCTCACGTAACTGACCCATTTCTTCTTTGTGCTTCTGAAATTAGTTTCGACACAATGGACGAATTTTTTCCGCCAAAAAAGAAAAGTTCTGCACCCTTAGAAAATTTTTACACTTTTTTTTCCGTACAAAAAGTGTCGTCCCTCCTGAAATAAAAAAAAGGAGAACTTGAATTCTAAAAACTTTCGGCAAAGAAAAGAAAAATCCCGAACAATAAGCCTCTCGATCTCAATTTCACCGGAGACTAGTTACTCACGGCTCGTTTCTTGCCGGAAGAACACACGCTATGTATACATATATATGAATATACCTATATCTTTATACGTGCCGAGAGAGAGAGAGAAAAAAAGAAGCTTGCGCGGAGTCTAATCAACCGCGCGACGATCCTTTTCTCTCTCACAAAGCCCGGGCGACTTTGCTTTCTTCCTCTCATTTACCGCGTCGTTTTCCTTTCTCTCTTTCAACCCTATACCCCGCATTGCACTGTGTATAACACACGTTGCTATCTCTCGAAAGCTATTCTCTCTCTCTCTCCTTCTTGCGAGCGAGCTTTATTGCGTCGACATTCGCCCGCAGGATTCCGACTGTTTAATCCGCGTATACAGGTGTATTATATATATGCAAGAAGCAGCTGACGCTGCAGTTGCATCTTTTGCAGAATATTTCGGCGAAAGCATGTCAAGTAAGCATACGCTATACCGAACTTTCGACGGTCGGATGTTTGTGTGGTTTTTTTTTTGTTCGGCCGAGTGCGTGATACATCGAGGGAGGATTTTGTCGATAAATCGAAAGTGAGAGAGAGCCAAGCATGAGGGCGACTGTATGTATATATATATGCGCGCCGTTGTGTTTGCACGACAAGAGATGAGAGCTCGCAAATCGTATCGCGTTTACCGCTCGATTGGCTTCCAGATGATAAGGGAACACGGCGCGCTTTTGTTGGCCGTTTGATAATTTTTTTCTTGGGGTATAACGGGGGAGAATGGATGTATTTATGGACTCAACAAAGAAAAGCCTGATGCCAAACGAGCGAAGTATAATAGCTATATTATATTCTGATGATGAGGAGGGATTCTTGGAAATGTGTATGAAAGGATATAATAAGTGTATAGCTTCGTTATACCTCAAAGCTTCGAGAAACTCGATAACCTTATAATCGATTAGCAATAAAGCTGATGAACTGCTTCCTTAATTACGACAAAGCAGATGATAAGTGAAAAGGAGCGACTATTTCATAATATCCATTACCTATATATACTGCTATATAATAGATTTTAAATTCAATCTAATCTAATTAGTGTATATCGAATTTTTAAACTTCTCCTACTTAAGTGGATTAAATTCTTGATTTACGGATGCCTTCGGGGAATAGCTTTTCAGCTCGCGATCGTAAAATTGCTTTATGCATTGTATTATCCGTCTTTTTTATTGCTCTAATTCCATTATCCGTTTAAGACGAAAGCCTCCTAACGAAGCACTCTCTCTCTACGTATTCCTAAGTGCGTTTCTCTCTCCTCATGAATAATGTGCGGCTTCCTCACATGTGAGCATGGCATTATGATGCACGTATTTTACTTATACAATCATGAATTTTCTCATGCGTCAACAAGACAAAGAGAATTTCTTTCCAAACTACTGTAACATCGTGTATCAAAGCACATCACGTATCGCCGAAATTCACGCGTCGATTCCCGCTGTTTCAGAAAGTCCAGCCTCGTAGCAAACTATTGTCTCCGGCAAACCGCGTAAAACGCCAGATTACAATTGTCTAATACTCGCACTCGATCGCTGGTCAGCTCACGCAGAATGAAATCCGCAAGTAGAGGCACTCACTCGTTTAATTATACATCGCGACGGGTAAACAGCCCAGCTTCTTCATAACTTATACACCAGCGAATCATCATCCCCCGAGAGACTTCCCCCGCTCTCAAAAGCGACCTATATATAAACACGCAGAGCCGCGCGAGGCGTCGTTAATTAAGAGCGCGAGTCACGTATAGAGAGATTCACGCTATATCTCACGGAGGAAAATAAATCAGCCCTTCCATCCGTGAATGTAGCTACAAGCGGCTGCATATCCCTCTCTCCCTCATCTCGTGGTTTTAAAATTCCCCGCGCGAAAGCTCGAGCGAGCTTTATCTATATAGTTCCAAAGCAGCCGCTCGTCTTGTCGTTACCCGAGCTACACGTAGCGATCTTAAAGTTTACTCAAGTCGGATAGTTAGCATACTAACTGTAAATACTTGAAAGTGCCTCTTTTCCCTCCGACTATAACTCGATGCTTGCACTCACTTAAGGAGAGGGAAGCTGTATATACATGACTTTTTGCTAGAAATCCGAAGCTGCAGCAGCTCGTGTGTGTAGTGTAAAATTTCGCGAGGGCTCTTGACGAGAATCGAGCCCGCGAAAGGCTCTCTCTCTCTCGTGTGTACCTACTGGTTATACGAATTTCGCTTTTACACCACCGAGTTTCAATCGGGTTGTCTATATAGCTGCGTTTACCGGACGAAAATCCTTTGTGCTTCCGAGGAAATAGGATGCCCGCATGAGCCCTACATATAGTTTCGCCCTCGAGTAAATTAACTTTTTTTTTCTCTCGTTCCGCTCCGTGGGTACGACGTTATAATGCGAAGCTTAATATACTTCATCACAAGGGGCAGAGATATAAAATGACTAATAAAGTAGCCGCCGCGCGTGTGCAAGATTTTTTGCTACGAAAAATGTGTACGGGTTTTAACGTCGTTTGAAGATGGCTTTTTCTTCTTTCGCAAAGTATATGCAAGTTTTAACACACACACGTGTTATTTAACAAAAATGTTCTCGACAAATGCACTTTTACGTTAATTATATACATATTAAGGTATTAAAGCTATTGTTTTTTATTCCAACAGTTATTCTTTTTTCACACCGTTGCACGTGGAGATAAATAATTTAGTGCATATTAAGAACTCTATTTGCGCATTATATTCTCTGCATAAGCGTCGGTTTAAAGTCTTTAAAATTCAAGCGCGAACACTGCATACATAGTTATCAGCGCTATCAGACAAATTTAAATATGCATGTGTAGTGTGGGAAAGTACATTCCAAGTGGAAATCGCTATTACTTCGCGTGTAATACTTATAATCAGTATTTAAATGCCCCTGAAAGATTTATTAGCCTTTAAACATGAAGGTATGCGCGCGCGCGCGAATAAAAAGGTTAAAAAATAATTAATGCGCTTTATATATATACACGCGTTTACGGACAGCCTATTTTAATCGCGTTTACGTAGTCGGTGCGCGGGTATAACATCGTTACAGATGATTTTCCAGTATAAACAGCTTAATTCACTCAACGTAACGAGGTTATATTGTCTCGCCATTGAAAAGCTTTTTTCTTTCCAAAACACAACGTCGATTCCTCTTAAAAAAAAAATAAAATAAAATAAAATAGTATACACCAGGTCGAGATCGAGCGGCGCTTTAGATATTAATTCCCCCGAGCAGTTTTTCATTCCCCAGTTACATATCTTATCCTCGGCCCGTATCAGGCTAGTAAAATAATGAACCTCTCGCGATAGCGTCCGTAGAAATTCAGGAACGCTTGCGCACGCTATCGCATAGCAAAAGCTCTGGGTGTACGTGATGTCTGTTCGCCCGAAGGACTCGAAAATTCCTACTACCTCCGGTATCCGATGTGTGATGTAGTAACATCGTTGCTGCTGCTGCTGCTGCTGTTTCAGGAATACGAGGCCTCGAAACAACAGCCTTATTATTTTCGAGAGAATAAGGGCCGTGTCGAGAGGGTTACGCGTGGAAATTGCAGACGCGCAACAGTAGTAGCAGCAGCACACGGCGACGTTATCCGACGAGAGAGAGAGAGAGAGAGAGAGAGCCTAGTTCGGCTGCGAAGGCCGAGAGCGCGAAAACTCGGGCGCCGCGCTAGCCCTCCGGGAATCGATAATGAAATACGAACAGTGGAAAGGGGCAGCAACGAGAGAGGGGAGCTCTCCTATATACTGCCAAGACGATTCCACTCTACTCCTATAGTATAGTTTCATCCTCCCTTCGCGGAAACTGCAAAGGAAGCGTCCGGAATTGTCTTGGCAAAGCGGAGAGGAGTGAGAATGGCTCCGAAAAACGAGCGCGCGTGTTATTCTTTACTCTCTTGGACGAGTCCGTTCTCCTTATTTTACCGCGGGGTGTAACTCAAGTCGCGAAGTGGAAACGGCCTCGGGAGTTTGCGGCTTCTTTTTTTTCCTACGCTTCTCCTCTGCATGCGAGAGATTTATCGCTACTACTGGCCTTTTTATCTGTTGGCTTGCATTTTCATGTAAAATTGCGGATACCACACGCGCCCGGGGTATAATCCACTCCCGGATGGACAATAGATCGCGCATCTTGTGTGTATTAGATATCCACAGCCGTGTGAGGAGACGAAAAGGGTGATATGCTTTTGAGGTCACGGTTCTCGAGAACGTGTTTTCTTTTTATTTTATTTTTTTTTCTAGCATCTTCGAAATTGAACGCAACATCTTTCGTGATGCAAGTATGTCAAGCCTGATGGTCGTTATGAAAATCGATCGTATTTTCCCCTGTATTTTGTGTTGTATACCGCCGTTATCAAGACCACACTCTCGAGCTTAATAATTTCGGCCTCGAGCTTGCGAAAGGTGATCTTGAAATAAATCGACGGCGGTGAAAATTATTTTTACTCCTAAATGCAGGCACATAACGAAGCCCGAAAATATACAATTTTTCGAAGTGAACGCTTCATTTATGTTCTGTGATGTACGAGGTACACACTGAGAACGATTTGTTTCAATAAGCCGGCGATATATACGCGCACGATGGACTCGTCGGTAATTACGGAGCATTAATATTTATCTTCCTTTGTCTTGGCTCTTTAGGCGATAATTAAAGGCCGGTCTGACTAATGGCTCAGCAATAAAAAGTAATAGAAGGAAAGCTTTCTTCCTTATTATATTAATCCAAGCTGGCGACCCGAAGCAAAAAATTCAATGTGATTTGGATATAACCGTAAGCCAGAATCCCGAGCTCAAAACAATAGAGATAATTGAAACAAGATTAGTAAAATCCAGCATCGATCGGCGACAATCGAGGCTTTTAAGAGAGGGTAAGCCCGGTTTCCTCGTCGGTCTTTCAATCTACTCTGTTTTTGTCCCCCTGCTCCGAAGAATCGCGCGAGCAGAAGGTTTACTCCCGATTAATAGAGTCAACGGCGTCCAAGTTTATGCTAATTCCTGGATTTACGGCTGAAATCGAGCGCGCGCAGAGCCGAGGAAAAAAAAAGAAAGACGAAGGGCTTCCTTGACCCGACATTTAACACCCCCGCGTGGCCTGTGAAATCTGGCACAAATAAGCCACATCGCAAGCCAAATCCCGATGCCATTGTATCGGTCATCCCATTTGCTGTGTGGGTGTAATGTTTCTCGCGCATTTTTCTCACTGCATGATTTCCGAGCGATTGAACAGTACGGCCATTAAAACGCTGCGCGATGAAATTTCGAGAATGCGGGGATCTTGATCCAAAGTCCGCAAATTAATGGTCGTAGTTTCATTCGTGTAACCGTTGCTGCCCTACAAAGTTCCTTTTGGTCTGTGCCCAAAGCGCATTTTGTAAAACGAGTCAACTGGGTCATGGCGCGGTGAGAAAAATGTTTGTATACCGAACAATTTTATTTTAGAAGTTATAGTTTTGTGGGAAATTTTTTCCTGTCTGCACAGACAGAGCGAGTTAGTTTGACGTAATAACGCGGACGCGAGAAAAATGTTTGCAAAATGTTCGTTGGTCAATTACACTTTTTTTTTAATAAAACAATATATAAATGTCTTTGTAAATAAATATAGATGGATTAAATTGTTTGCATGTAGAACACGTTAAAAGCATTTGCGATGGCTATCAATTTTAGTTATACTGCGTTTGATGAATGGTCGGTTAATCATCGGTGTTGGAGAAAAACTGAATATTCCATTTGAAGCGTTTTTATCGTCATTTAGTTTATATTCTTGGAAATTGTAAAAGTTAGTACACGTTGGAATTATAAAAGAAGAGAAGAAACGTCGAATTTTACATTTATGTATGAGATAAAAAAATTGATCTCTACAACAAAAGTACACTAAAGCAACAAAAAATTGTATTAAAACACGAATCGTAAAACGCATACGGCTTACTACACACGGGCGCAGTAATTTTGCATCCCGAAAGGAAAAACTTTGCTACGCGGTAGACGCCTCCGACTACATTTCCCAAAGGAAGGGAGAAGTAGTAAAATTTATATCACGGAATTAAGCGAGGCAATCCAATAATCGTAATGGAAATAGCGGTCTCTCTATTCGAGAATTCGCTTTGAAAGAGGCGCCCTATCCGGCATTCACAAACAAAGTTGGAGGAATATACGTGTACGGTGAGACGGAAAGTGATATGTGTACGAGCATCAAACCTTGGAACGGTCGAAGAGATTCGCTAAGCTACTGCTGACACACGTTCGTGATTTTCAAAGTGTGGTGCTTTTACTTTTCTGAATATTCGTGCTCTTGCGCAAGTGCTTTTGTAAGCATATACTAACCAGGAAGTCGATTTTTTTGTTTGCCTAATAAAAATAGGTGAAATATTGTATCATTAATTGCTTTCCTTTTTATTGGTATTTTTTTGTGGCAGTATCAGAAATTAAAATATTCAACGTCAACTTGGTTACAAAAAAATGTATGTTATTTGCACGCCTTTAAGGAAAACTATAATATAAAAGAACAGAACAGAAAAAAGTTTCATATAATTCAATTTGCATACTTCGAGCATAACGAGCGCTGTCCTCAATTTTCAAAAATACAAACTCGTTATCTAGAAATTTTAAGCCAGAAGCTGGAACAATGCTCTGGCCGATAACAGTATAGCCATCGAATTATTATTCCCTCACAGTGTAGCCCGAGAGCGCCGGTAGCAAGATAGGCGCGCGTTTCTGTCAATGCCTCTCAGCCGGCATATTTCCGGCTGAACGTCGAGGGACAGTCACTGGCTCATTAGAGGGCCGGACCCGGCATCAGTACTAGTAGCAGTGCAGGCCCGATCTCCGTCAGATCCATCGGTATTCGATATGCCGAGAGAGAGAGAGAGAGCGGAAGGACGACAGCCGACGATGGATAGATAGAGCCGGGCTTTTGAGGTTGCACGAGAGAGCAGTAAAGCACGCGGCGCAGGAGATAGACCGATCGACTGGTAATTGCGTTTTGTGTCTGAAATGGGGAGTGTAAATCCTCGTTAAGTCGCTGATTTCCGAGGCGCGCTGCACTTTCCCAGCATCCACGGGGGGTGTGTCTATATAGCTATAGGTCAAATCGTTTTCCCTCTTGGCTGCAGCGGGGGCTTCTTAATGAAATCGAGTCGCGTTATACGCGCGTCTCTACTACTTGCCTACTGGGGGAGCCTGATGTTTTCTTGTTTTTATGCATCGCCAGAGGGAAACGAGTTGTTTCTCATGCCTGCGCGTGACGCTTCCGCGTTCTCTCATTACGATTCTGTTTGAACAACGTGATTGCTGCAGGATTTAATAGAGTCGCGCGATGGCATGCTACTATATACTTGTTGTTGTAATTGAGGATTATGCTTATTCCTCGTTGGAGTTTAATGAGTGTTTATTCGAGCTTCCATCAGATGAAGCGATGATGTAACAAGAGAAACTTTGATTAATTCAAAGTATTGCGATGATAACACTTTCTTCAATTTGCATTTTTTATTTGAAATTTGCCTCTATAACCCAGATAACATTGTGTCCGCAAATTGCCAGCATTATGCCCGCACATTTGCCGCACTCGTGGCGGTAGTGTGCCCCGGCTTTTGGACGTCAACTTGCCGTCGCGTGCCGCGCGCCGCCAGCGCCAAAAAGAGGAAAGCATGCGTGCCGCGAATTTGCCAGCATTATGCTTGCAATATGCCGGCAATATGCAAGCACGCTGATTTTTTTGTGCGCTTTCGGCGGGCGTACCTAACCTACAAAATTAGGGTTTTTTAATTTAAAAATAAAAAAATACATTAAAATAAATTTAAATTTATTTATTTAATAACAATTAAAATAAAATGTACAATAAAAATACAAACTGAAATAAAACAATAACAATTAATTAAATAATTAAATGGCAAACAACAACAACTTAATCATTAGAGTCGTTATTAATGAATATAAACATATCCCCTCAGCTCATTCTAATTCCTAAATAGAAATATTTCCGCCAACAAATTCTGTCACTTTTACTTTCTTCGTTCTTGACACCGCGAGTCTTCATTATTGAAAGATAAGAAGCTTGCCGTACTGCAGGGTCCTTCCTCCAGGCTATTTAATATAGAAGCACTGAAATAACAATAACTTTGAGTAAATTTATGTATGCATAACTGTATCTGTTTTCTACTGTATTTTTGAGTACAGAATAGTCTAATTACTTTGCCTGTTATCTCAATATGTAATAATAATATTCATTAATAAGGGTGCTTATTGTCATAGTGATTACAGTGAATATTATTATTACATATACTGATAGGTAACAGACAGGATAACTATAACTTATTTCTATACTCAGCTACAGTTGAAAACAGTTGCAATGTATATGAAACCATCTGAGAAATAGCAGTTGTGAACTGGCTAACCACATGCAGGTGTACAGGTAAACATGAAAGAAGTATTGTGTTAAGTACAAATTGCAAAGGTAATTGCTTTTGTAATTGTTCACAAAATATGTATACAATAATTCAGACATGTGGATATAAAACAAATTTTATTGTGAATATATTTCTCATGAGAAGCATATTCACAATAAAATTTAAATTATTTTTTATCTACAGCTCTGTAATTTCGTACACATATTTTGAAAACAATTACAAAACTAATTACCTTGGCAAGATTTACTTAACTATATCCTATCTCAAATTCTATTTGCACTAGAGTGCTGATATTTTTTACAGACACTCTACAGCTAATTACAAAACTATTTTCCAGTTCAGTTTTTATTTAATCGTATCCAATTTGCATGATCACCAGTGAACTAACATCCGCTATTCCCAGTTTACAAGTGTGATCATGCAAATTGGATACGATTAAATAAAAACTGAACTGGCAAATAGTTTTGTAATTAGCTGTAAAGTGTCTGTAAAAAATTTCAGCACTCTAGTGCAAATAGAATTTGAATGGTAGACTTGACAATATCTCATCATTTCATAACCATTCCACGATGGGTATATATATAACTGAGACATGAGTTGTCATTTCAGTGCTATTCAACCTACTAGAGATCTGAAATTTTGCACACTTACTTTATAAAGAATGGGAAAAGTAATTAAATTGTCATATTTTGTTCAAGATTATTGATTAATAGCGTTTACCTATATATCTGCACCCGGCTTTGCAAGATCTGAAGGTAAAGACTATTAATGAAAAATATTAAACAAAAAATGACAATGCAATTACTTTTCTCATTCTTTATAAAGTAAGTGTGCAAAATTTTAAATCTCTAGGTTGAATAGCATTGAAATGACAACTCATGTCTTAGTTATATATATACCCATCGTGGAATGGTTATGAAATCATGAGGTATTGTCAAGTCTACCATTCAAATTCTATTTGCACTAGAGTGCTGAAAATTTTTTACAGACACTCTACAGCTAATTACAAAACTATTTGCCAGTTCAGTTTTTATTTAACTGTATCCAATTGGCATGATCATCAGTGAACTAACATCCGCTATTTCCAGTTTACAAGTGTGATCATGCAAATTGGATATGATTAAATAAAAACTGAACTGGCAAATAGTTTTGTAATTAGCTGTAGAGTGTCTGTAAAAAATATCAGCACTCTTGTGCAAATAGAATTTGAATGGTAGACTTGACAATATCTCATGATTACACAATCATTCCACGATGGGTATATATCTGAAATTTTGCACACATGCGTTGAAAAAAACAATTACAAAACTAATTATCTTGGTGAGATTTAGTTAACTGTATCCTATCTCCATGTTTACCTATACACCTGCATGCGCTTAGCCAGTTCTCGACTGTAATTTCTTTTAACCATTTATGCAAAAGATCCCTTAGCCCATTCAAGTTGTACATCAGATTTCTACTGTATTTTTGAGTACAGAATATTACAATTACTTGGCTGGTTATATCAATAACACACTCATAACTGGACAACCGTGTGTAGGTTAACAGGCAAACATAGAGAAAGAATTGTGTTTGATACAAATTGCCAAGATATTTTTTTTTTGTAAGGCTTACAAAATATGCGCACATTTTATAATAAGAATAATAATTTTAATAAATATACCTATGGAAATGGCCTTTTCAATTGAATCATAGCACCACACTGGTGAAGGCTTTCGTTGATGCAGGCTTGAACAAATCCAACGATGAGAGGAACTCTTACAACTTGACAAAATCTCCAACTCTTGAAGCCTATATTAACAGAAATATATATTAATAGAGGTCCTTGAAACTTCACTTGTAAAATAAAAGATTTTTTCATTAACTATGAATTTAAATGCTGTAAAAGTAGAAGTATTATTATATGTTGTTAATGATGCCATAAAACAATTTAATGGAAATATAATAATAAATAAACAAAGTTCTATACCTTAGGAACACTAACAGATGGAAACATCAATGCTTCTTGAGGTGGTCCACTTTTGCGCAAGTTGCTCGAGTGTTTGAAACATAAATTAGAAAGAAAAGAATTAGAAAGATTAAAAATTTTATTGAAATTGAACTGATTATGCTAAAAATAATGAAAAAAGAAATTCTAATAGAAAAAGGCAATAGAACAAAAAGTAAACATAAACCGACAAATGCTCTAGGAGGTTGTGGAAGTGGCAACTGCGTCTGGGTCTGCTTTCTCCCAGCCTGAGGTGGACGTAGGCTAGGTAGAGGTTGTGCAGTTTCTCCAGGAGGTACACCTTCTCACTCGTATCCACAGAGCTGTCAAATAAACCGGGAACATAACCTCACACTCATCGAAAACATCAGTAGTTACGTTGCGTATTTTTATTGTTATACAATATTATAATAATTAATACATATAAATATATACGAATTTATTTTTTGGTTATAGTTACACTTTAAATGCGATTATTTTATAGTTTCAATATGTATATTTGTTTGTCAAAAAATCGATCGCGAACCGTTGCGACTTTATTCGTTTTTTAATATAAATATAATATATTTTTACTTACCAAATAGTAGATTGTTGAAGTAGACGAGTGTTCAAACGTAATTGATCAAAAAATCACTGAATAATTGTTGTTAATCAATTATTACTGTGAAAGAGTTTTTTTGCGGTGATCGTGCGAAGACAGCCAAAGCAAAAAGGCCGGAGATCGACCGATTCTTGGTAAAGGTATATAAATGGCGGAATCACAAGGATTGGACAAATTTATATAAATTTTATAGGCGTATATTTTTGTACAAAAATGATGTACAACTCTATCGCTTATAAGCATTTATACTTTAATAATTAATAAATATTATTATGCAATTTATTATTTATAATAAACGCAACATATTATTTCCACGCGGGCTGTCAAATTGCCGACAAATTGCTGCCCCGATTACTCGAATTATGCCCGCACGCGTTGCCAACAACGTGCCGACAGTTTGCCCGCGCGAAATGCTCCTTGAAAAAATTTGAAAAATTTGACATTTGTGACCGCAACATGACAGCAAAATGACGGCATGCGTGCGGAGCATTTCGTGCGCTGATATTGCCGGCACGTGCTGTTATCTGGGTAATGAGGGACAGAGTAGCCATTTCGAGGTTCATCTATAACACGAATGACATATAACAGTTGAAGCGATCACGGTGACAGGTATATATCAGTATTCGAGCTCGTTCGGGAAAATCCTGAACGCAGATGCCGACCACATCGAGAGCCAATTGTCCGTCGAGCGTAATTATTTCGTCGACGAGCCCGTGCAGACTTTTCGAATGCATAAGCCGGCTTCATTTGCCCGAACTATAATCGCGATGCATATTCAACGGCAAGAGACGATCATTCTAATTTGGCCTCGAATAATTTGATCCGCGCGTGCGTCGTCCGCCGCCGTCCCATCCTCGACTCCTTATTTGAAATTCGACCGTAAGCTTTTCATCATTCGATATACTCAACTAATACTAAAAGTTAGAGTAGCATATCTGGATGGAGATTATATCATATCGTTTACTTGAAATTTTGCGAATATCCAGTCTGGAAATTTATCAAAGTATTCACAGCGCTTTCCTATTAAATTCTTTTTTATCGGGAAAATTATGTTGACATTTTACGACGCGCAGTTCTGGAGAGCTCAGATGAACTGCCAGAAAGAATGAGAGCGACAGCCACGAGCGTTGAAGAGAAAAAAAGATCTCTAATGAACGCCCGTAATTTTCTCCCGCCGGCGTGAATTCCGGCACCGTCTGGTGTTTGTACCTACTAACTATATATAAAAAAAGAGAGAGATAAAAGTCACAGAAAAAGAAAGATAGCTTCTTTGTCGGGAGCGGCTCACTTGTGCAATCAATTGATGATATTCCGACTTCAAATGCCATCTTGCTTTCCTGGTTTCTTGTACTTTTTAAATTATTTTTTCCCAGTTGATTTCCGTTTGCTGGGAACTTGAAAACGTTGATTCTGGTATATCTTTGACGAACCGTGTCATTCACCTCCTCGTGAACGTATATTATTGATTTATTTTAATTGAATTACATGCAGATTCAACGAGTGTCAGAAGTGTAATATATTTTTAGATAATATGCCTTGTGAATTTATTAGATTGACAGTGATAGATACGTTCAGTCATACGGCATCTTCCTGTTTTATGAGCTTTTTATATTCTGGAGTGATCAGTGCTCAACAGATTAAACATTGTATTCAAGATTTCAAGTTTTTCAAAATTGAATAAAATATATTTCGATATATCCTAATGAACAAAGAGTCGCTTTTGCCACTTATGCTATAACTACTGCCTGAGACTCTTGAGACAAAATAGGTCTGAAAATGTACAAAGCGTATCTAAGGTCATTAGTAACATTATCTATAACGTTGTTTTAAAAAATTTTAAAAGGTTTCGAAAATATGAAAAATAATAGTATTTTTTTAAAGTTTAAATTAGTAAAGCTTTTGAAAAAATATACCAAATCCATTATTTATTTATGTACTTTACAATATATTACAATAAAAGGATGAGTATAATAAAATTATTAAAAGGACTCAGAATTGTAGGTATAAGTATAAGTTAACAAATTTAATATTTGAACAATGTTTTGGACAATCTATTAAAAGAGGATGACGCAAATAATTAAACTGTTTCAATGATATAATAAAAAACAATATATTACTTGTGAACGAGAAATTAGTTGGAGAAAGTTATCATCGGTTTTTATAATATAAACAGCGCAAAGTAAAAAAATGTAATTTGATGTACAGTAAATAAAAAACACAGATAAACATAAATTAGAAAAATTACTTTATTTCCCTTGTTCGTGGCGACCATTAGATTCTTTATTAAATTAAAATTTTTAACGAACATTATCCTCATATTAAAATAAAATTGGACTTGGTCACAAATAGTCCTTAGAATTCACAAAATAACATTCCGTGGAGTTGATAAGGGCTGATTATGCAGCGATCTTCTCCATTCGGGAATGAGTGAATTATGACACGTCGATTTGTCGACGAGAAAAAAAAAAGGTTTAGTTCTTCTTTCAAAACGCTAGAGGGATTACAGTTTTTATGTCCCGATAGCGAAATTTATCATTTCGATCCATAAGTATAACCCTAGTTTGGCTTATAATGTTGCGTATAAGATAGAACCTCTTGTCATCTTACTGATGAGCCCAGCGAGAGGTTCGGGGCGAAACGCACGTTACTTTAATTATGTCATTTTTACCTATATTTAAGTCTTAACACTTTTATTCTTTACTTTATTCCCCTTGTTCGTGGCGACCATTAGATTCTTTATTAAATTAAATTAGAAAAAGTTTTATTTTGTAATCAGAATAAGTCAAAAGATACACTAAAAATGGTAAAATTACATTAAAAAACGAACAAATCTAATTCAAATCTACTGAAGTATATAACTTATTTTCTTCACTATAGCCTTGATATGCAAGCATGACTTCAAAAATTACATCTGTGTGTGAATATGACAGTAACTTCAAGTCTGGTCGTCCCAACATCGTCTTAGCATTCTTTATAATAAACTGAATTGCTTTCTGTCTAAGTTCTTGAACGTTGTGTAAATCTGCCAAATGAAGGTATTCTATGGCATTATCGATGGATATACTTTTGCACAGTTGTACTGTGCTCATCTCTTTTAGACCTTGAAGATCGTACTTATCGGCTGATGCTAGTAATTGATTTGCATATTTTTCGATTTCATTCACCTTGCGATCATAAATAAAGCGTAAAGTTTCTAGCAAAACTTCATACTTAATGTCTGCACGACACTATGCACAAAATATGTATACAAGTTTGCAGAAATATCTACAGACGTTGCTTCAGCTTTTAATTAAGAACGTCAACTGTAAAAATTCAATTAGATTCTTTAACAAATTAATTAATTAGTAGATGATATACTGTAACCAAAATTACGTTCACAACAGCAGGTAAATCATTCTAAAACTGGATAATATATGGGCTCCAGAGGCAACTAAAATTTAAGATAGAAATTTTGTAGTCTAGTGTAATAATGGTTACGACGTAAATCAAATGCCTCGTTCCTTTGTCAGCAATAACGTTCTAACCACTAAATTTTTCGCTAAAAATGATAGATTCACGCTCCTCCAAGCGTTTTTCCAATTAAAATTCAAAACCAAATGATTGCCGAGGCACTATAACGATTCTCGCGTTGAGTCATGGCCCCAGTTTTACATCGTGAAATTTCCATACCACCTTTGCCATGATCAGGAGACATTATTCTATTATTGTACACGTAAACCATTTTTATTATTCACCGCTCGAGTTATATTCATAACTCGTGCTTCGCTCTCGGAAAATATATAAAATTCTTAGCGCGAGAAATCAATAGTTCCTCCCGTCAACAACGTAAAAAAAATACTGCCGCGTATCGGAGAATCGAGACAACAAAAAAGAACATTAGCGTCGGTGTAATTACCAGGAATAATAAAACATTTAATCGCAAACGCGCGCGAGCGTGTGTGTGTGTGTACACGTCGTGATGTTATCACTCATGGCCTCTGTCGACGAGCGTAATGTACAATTTTCGGCCTAAATGTACATAGGATTATTTATCGGCGAACGTTTACGTAGCGGGGCACCAGCAGCGTTTTGCTCGGTCGGCCGCGGTTTATTCATTCGTCCACTTAGTGGCCCTGATTATCATCATCAGCCGAATGTATGCATTTGTGCCTTGTACGCTTATATAGGGGTGAGAGTCGGCTACTCGTATTATACAGCACAAAGGGAAACGCAGAGTCATGATGTTGTTCTGCTTTGTTTTATGATAATAATATAGGTCGTTTTATTTAATTAATCGCTACAGAGTGGGCGAAAAGTTATCTAATGTATATGGTCCACTGTTGAGAGTATCAATTTACGTGGAAGATTATTTGTAATGAATTCACTTTGGTCGTTTCCATATTAAATGCAATAATAGCTGTATTTATTGAAATTTCGCAGCATCACGAGTTTCTCTAACAAGTTGATAAATTATGCATAAAATTACGAAACTTCGCGGCGTTGCGCATTCTTCGGATCGTCGATTTCATATTTGAGGTCCAGTAACCCAATAATATCGCTGTTATAGGTGCACTAGATTCCTCTGGTTAGGTTTTCCCCTTCGTGGCTCGGGCAGCGATTATTTATTTTACGAGCAAAAAATTCGTAGACGTCATGTGAGAAATGGCTCCGAGAGAAGATGGGGAAAAAAAAACTTTCTTAGTCTGCGAATGACGTGGTATTATTTTTACATTTTGGTAAATACGAGGCTCGCGACAAATTGCTGCGATTATCATAGACGACCTCGTATGTTTGGATACCACACTGCAGAACCTTAGAATAACACGTGTAATGCCAGCGGTATTGCCGTTTTGATTGATTGTTAGATTATTGCTTTCTTTCAAGAATAAACACACGTTTTCGACAGGAATTCAAAATGGTCTAATATGAAACTGCGTCATTTTTGTATATATGATATCAATCTCCATTAATTTTCCGTTCGTATATAAAAGTAGCATTAGCAAGAATAGATAAATAATCCGTTTGGTTATCTAACGCACGAGCTTAATGCGAAAATCGATTTTTCGTCCAGCGAAATTGTTCACGCGATAAATAAAACATACAAAATGAACGTAAAAATAACTTGATCTCATTTAATAACAATTCAACGACGATCCATCCCGATGTATTTCTCAGACCTGAAATGCACTTTTTGCTTTCAATTAAAGTTCAGCTCTCCTCTCTCTAAGATTTGTACTCCGGTATTCTCGAGACGACAGTATGTGGATTTAGTAGGTCGGCAAAATCGCCGACAGCCGCGGGGCATCGTTCCTTTTCAGTCCGAAAAAATTTAAAGACTATTTCCGTCTCTCTGTCTCTCGTAGGGTAAAGCTCTCTCGTGCGGTTCGCCGCCTCTCTTGGGAAACGTGGAAACTACTTCTCTCTTTTTAATGAAAAATGTCGAACGTAACGTTCAGAGGAAAATTGTTTGTCAACTGCAAGAGATCGAGGGCGCATTTCTCCTTGAATTTAGAGCCGTGCGTGTTACGAAGCAATTTATCGAAGTGCGGATGTAGCGAAAATTAAAATTCTACAACTTTTAAGGGAATTTTCTTCGTCTTTTGAAATATGGATTTTTCGAAATGATAAATATGCAGGATATTATAACTTGATCCATAATTCATTGCAGTTTGCCAGAGAATGTTCTATATATATTCAAAAAACTGTTTTTCGACTGTCAATGAATTTCACCGTGTTGTATTGATAAACTATAACTGAGAAATAATACACCCGTGTCTAGCCAATTTAGGCACTTCCCAATTTCAATAGCCGCTCTCGACGAGCACCTGATGCACAAAAAATTCTGTAAAATTAGAAGCAGCTTACAAGTGGCACATATAGAGACTGCACCGTAATAAAACTCGCCATATTGCCAATTTTCCGAGAATCGAAGCTCTCTCTCTCTCTCTCTTTGCAACGTGTATATGACCGAGCAGCAGTATAGCACACACACACACAAAGCGATAT
>UCOJ01001693.1:0-23753 GCA_900474305.1 Cecidostiba fungosa
AATAAGTCGTCCTTTATGCCACGGCGTTAAGCGCACTCGCTGCGCTCGGGCGCTTATACACGCCGTGCCGTAAAGGGCGACTTACGCCACTAGTATCGTAATGTACTAATAATATATTAAAATAGAGCTACTCACCAGAACGTAAACGGCGAAGGGCATGACGACCATAGCGACGAGAAGATCCGCAACGGCGAGACTGACGATGAAGTAATTGGTGACTGTCTGCAAAGTCCGTTCCCTCTGCACAGCCAGTATCACGAGCACGTTACCGAAGATCGTGAGGAACGGCACGATCACGAGTATCAAGGCCCACCAGTTTTTCGCGTCGTCGACTTTCTCGATCGTAACACTGCACTCACCACTATAGTTACCGAAACTGTCATTGCCGAGAGCGCAGCTGACGTTCGCCAGGCTCGAGTTGAACAAGTCCAGCTCAGGATCGTAGTAGCTGCTGAGATTCGCGAGGGCGCTGTAGTTCAATTTGTTGATGTAGTCGTTGAGATCGTCGAAGATGAGGTCGGAGATGTTGGTGAAGTTGCCGTCAGCCGAGTCGTTGGACGCTGCGGAATTGTTGAAGTTGTTGTTGTTATTGTTGTTTGCGTCGTTGAGCCAACCGAAATCTAAATCGAGACTGCTGGTATTGCTGTCGTTGCGAGTTGTGTGGAAGCTTTTGCCGATGATGCTGGCATTGTGGTTGAAATCGTCAGGTGGTCGATCGCCGATGCTCTGGAGCAAGAGCCTCGGTATGGTCGGGTCGCTCGGCCGACTCTCCATTTCTTCGACTTGGACGTCGCTGGCGGGAAATTCGAATCACCGAGGGACGGATCTTTATTAAACGACTCGATCGATAGCTCGCTTCGCATTGCCTTTCAACGCCGCCATCGTCACTGCGCGCCTTTTCCTTCCTCTCGTCTTCGTTTTTCCCCTCGTTTCGCTGCTGCTGCTGCTGTGGCTTCCTTTTCTGCTTGACAGACGCAGTCGTCTCTCGATATCCCGCCTCGTTGATCCGTCAGCGGCTCGGGCTACTTTTTTTCCCGCTTCCGTTTCTAGCGGCCTGACGGAAGCGTCGAGATACTCGAGACGCAGTGCGAATCCAACGGATTACTGTCTTCTCGACGAGGAGCGTGTCTAATGCCATCCACGGGTCTTATCGATCTACCTGGAACACGACACGAGCAATTAGATTGACCGAGTCAGATGCGACTTACGTCGTCAATTAGTTATGTTAATCTTGGATTTGGACGTTGACGTTTTGGGATCGAGGAGAAATTGTTTTTCGACATGGTGTATAGAAATGACATATTAATAGGAAATGGACAATATTCGTTTTAGATATTAGTTGAAAGACAAGATTTATTTGGAAAAGTGATATTGATGACAAATCATTCAAAGAATTTTTATTAAAGTTTATAGTTAATTATTTTAACTAATAGGATATGAATAAAAATTTAGTCAAGTGATAAATTAATATGTCGCAGACTTTGTTTTGCTGTACAGCAAAACTAATTGTAAGACATTTGCAAAGATTTCGTCCCATAAGCCCTTGTAACCGAGGTACGTACTTATAGATTTAATTGTGTATGCATGTTGTGTATATCCATATACTTTATATAGAACAATCTATACAGATATATTCTGCATGTATAACGATAAGTGAATATCTGAATTACCAAGCCCCATGGGACAAAATCCTTGTAGATATCTCAATTTTGTATTGAAAAATCCCCAAAAAATTTGCAAGTAGTATTGATCACCCAGAAACTTTGGTGACCTCTTCTAAGTGAACAAGAAAAAAGTGCTTTAATGGTGGTCCATACTGCGAAACGTTTTTTCAATAGTAAAAAGAGTTACTTTTTCGTTTTGTATATTTATTCCAAGTAGGTTAAATCAATAAATTAAAGGAAACAAACTTTAGAACTTCAAAGGACCCTTTGAGAAGAAGTGAATTACCAGAGTTAAGTCAATTATCGGTATAATTCATTGGCTATAACGCTTGCTATCAAAAGTTATAACCCAAAACGCTATGTAGGTCCAGCACTGGGCTCAGCTCTCCTATTCAATACTTCGAAGTGTACATATTCTAATACAGAAAATTATTTAGTAAAATATTTTTTCAAGAAGAAAGTGAACACGTCGAGTGAAAGCACTGAAGTCTGCTTCTATAGTGGACTCTATCGCAGTTAAAATATTATGACCCTTATATATTGAACAATTTTCATCTAGAAAGCTTTCCACATTATTGGATTTCACGTGAAACATGGAACTGCTTTATCCATAAAAGAGCATATTTCTTTTCAAAAATTATTTCAAATAGACATTTATATAGCACAGTTCATTTTTTTTTACTTTTATTATATTTTTGTGACCGAGCTCGAACGTTGCGCGATTCGAACACAATATTATAATCTTCAAAATGTGTAGTTTAAAAAAAATGTGTAGATTAAAATAAATCTTAAAAACAATTCTTTTAATAATTTTCAATATAAACGATCCAATTACTCTTTACGCATAATTATGTTGAGAAAGCATTACTTCAAATTTTCAACAATTTTTTCAAAGTAGCAATTACGAAAAATAATTCCTAAGTATATAGTCGCTGTAAGAAGCAAATTAGGTAATGCTTATAAAGATTTGCATTCAAATAGGCTCGTTTGCATTAAAGCTACGTGGTCTACAATGTAAAATGGTTAATGCCTTGTTATTACTATCAATTACGTATATGCGCTATTTGGTGAAAATAGCCGGATTATCACATCACGCAATCTTCCCATAAAAATTAGAAACAACTCCATTTTCAAAATTCACGTTTAAACTATTCCGTCCACGACGGAACGAAAATTAACCCGCAATGCGTACCAGCAGTGTGTCATGCGTTCAACTTTACTTATTCTCCAGATCCGTATAGTTTGTGAGACTCTCCAAAACAGAGAGACCCAAGTAATTCCCGGGCACTAACTTTTCGTTCTCGATTTATCACGGCAAGTGCGCCGTGCATTTACAAGAAAGTAAGAGGCGCGCGCGAGAAGGCCACTTGAAATATCGCGACCACGCGTAAAAATGCTTGGACATTTAACTTGACGGTATATATAAGTATCTGGGCTGTACATGTGGCCGTCGCGCGAACTCCCAAGTACTTTTAATTTTTTATTTCCACTTACTTTGGGGGAAGGCTTCGGGGATTCCGCGTTGAGGAATTTCAGGATTTCCCTGAGCCGGCAGCGGCGCATCGGCTGAACGTAGAATTCTCATCGACCGCGCGGTTCACCTCCCCCCCCCCCCCCCTTTCCCCCAGGCCAGCGTGTACTCTATATACCCATAGCGCGAGACCTAATACGGCAAGTCGTACATTCTTTTCCGCAAAGTCGCCAACTATGCAAGAAATTAAGTTTATCCAAAATTATTCTATTACCGCGTCTTGCGGCGGCGATGGTCTGTTTGAGGTTATGGCGCCAAATTATGGTGTGATGTACGTCGCTAGGATCGATATGGTTTATAAGCGTAGATCTTTTGTAATTTTGCAATTTGTTTTCAGGTATTCAGACGATCGAATTTGCTAATGTAAATGGGGCTGATGAAAAATGACGATAAATGCTTAGAATATTGCTAAAATCGCATATTACTGATTTGTCGATCTATTCATAATGCCATTTATATAAACTCATATAAGACTCATATTATAAGAATCAACATCTAATGACTATATCGAATGATAACACCGGCATTCGGTAAACATCGAGAGGAATACTTAAGTGAGCAGGACTATACGAGATATACGAGTCTCGACGAATTTTCTAAAACAATGAATTGCTTCCGCAGAATTCAAACCGAACTATCATGATTCATGCCCGACCTCCAGAACTTTTCGACACAATCCGATACAGCGAGTGCGAGATGTCAAATTTAATGGAAACCGACGCGCTCTATACGCTCAGTATGTATATATATCGGGACCAGCACAACGGGAGGAGGCGTAAAAATTGAATTCGTCCAGTACTCTGGAAAAAAGTAGCGGAAAAACAACGTGCCACGGACGAGGGTGTGTGATTTAGCTGATGCAAAATATACCGAATAAAAGCAACATGTAATCGGGTTTGAGCTTCTCCCAGATTTACGCAGCTTAAAGGGTGGCTCTAAAGCAGGTTTATATTCCAGGAAATTATTCGGGAACAATTATTTCTCCAAGCTTTTTTGGCAGAATAACGGCGTTGAGTATTAAAGATATTTTTATCGATATTTTTGAATTGCTACACTCTTTATAGATGTAATAACAATTTTATGGACACGAAACGAGTTATATGTAGCTTACGTTGATATCTATCAGATGTCAATGTGCGAAAAATAGATGTCTACGATAAACAAAATATTAAAGATAAATAGAATTTAAGAAATAGAGTGAAATTTTTTTAACAAGGTTTTTCTATTACATTATTTTTTATTTTTTAATATCTTGCCACACGTATTTTGCAGGCATGTGCATCATGAGAGTATGAGACTATCCGGAAAATATTTAGGATTTTTCTAATAGTTTGCAATATTTGTACAGAAATGGTGATTAAAGTTCTTTTTGTATTGGTAAGTACTAATTTTTTCATCCAATTATACTAGCAAGTAAACATTTAGTTATTTTTCATAATCTTTTCTCAATTTTTCAACTTGAAATCTTTTACACACGAAAAATTAATATAAACGTAAAAGAGATATCTTTCTAATGATCATTAAAACATTAAGATGAATCATGATTGTTTTGTTCTAAGTTTAATTTTAATACATAGCTTGTTATCATATCTTCTCAATTTTTACTTTTTGAGGTTAGGGATACATGTATACGTATAGATATCGCGCGCGAACACCAGACTGAGTTAGATCGTTATACATAAAATATGTTTGCCAGGAATCATATTTATAATGGCTACTACATACATTATGTGTATAACAAGGCGCTATTTGCGAAACTGCTGTCCCTCGATTTGACGGAGTCCACTACACACCAGCGGTTAGACTCCTGTTAACAACGCGACACTTGGGTCGTGCCACTTCTGCGAATCTTGTATTCGCACGTGTGTTATCTCCCGCACTCTCCTGTGCGGGGCCAGCTGCTCAGTAGCAGCGCTGCAACAACTCGTTGCACCGGAGGCGGCGGTATTCGCAGGTATATAGGTTATGCGGAACGACAGAGAGAGAGAATCAACATGGTGAAATAACTAACCCGTGAATACTAAAGCTAAATAAAATGTATTTGCGGCAAAAAGTGTTTCTACATGACAAACAAGAGCCGAGTCATGACAAAGGTCGACTCGGAAGAATATCGCGCGACTCGCGCACGCGCAGACGAGAAGGCCCGGTGCCGCTGCACCGAGTCACAAAACTGCGGCCGCTGCCTCGACAGCTATGTAATGTATACGCAAAAGGGCACATATATCCAGCTCTATACTCACTGTGGTCACCGTTCTTGGTAAACGCGCGCGCAATACACAACACACACGCACAAACTGCGTCGATGTTGTCCATGACTCGGTCGAAGGAGCCGGCGTCCTCTCGTCCAGATGTCGTAGAAATAAGACTTGCCGAGTCTCAGGCCGGGTCGCCACTCGCCCATCCTCTTAGGCGGTAGGTGCTGGTTGGGAACTTGGGACGTCTTTCTCGTCGCTCTCACATTCTCTCACTTAGTCGCTCGCGATTCGCGATCATAGCTCTCACACACGAGAGTTGATACGTTCGCAACTACAACTATACGTTGACTCTGACTCTCTGACTGTACGGCCGGATGCTAGTATCTCTCTCGTCCGTCGGAGCGCTCATGTGCGAGGCCCCGAATTTCACCTCGCGCATGCGCAATGTCGCGTGTCAACAATGTGCGAATCTAACCATTTTCGCGTCTCGTTACAAGTGACTAAGTACTAAAAAGACTCTAAAAATGGAGTTCATTTATTTAAAAATCAGCTCTATTCCTGTGACGTATATGCGCAATGAAGTTTAGAGTAGGATGATATAATATTTAAAGCTATAAAAAGGGGCCAATCTTAAAAGTATTACTGAAGCGTGTTAAAGTTTACCCCAGCCTAATTTTAATAAAAGCTTTGTACACAACGTTATCTTTGACAGAGTAATTAAAAAAAAATTTGCTCTCGAGATATTCATCTTTGTTATGAGGCTTTTGTAATATCTATATTTTGACTACATCAGCATCATAATGCAAATGAATCGATCAGAATATATTAGGGTATACATATTATGAATAAAAACAAAGCCGTTTTTTTAACTTTTCAAACTTTTTTCAATTTATTTAAATTTGCGGTAAAATTTTCATTTTCAAAATTTGACGTTTCATCAATCGATCAATGCTTCAAAGGATGGCAAACAAAAAAAATCATTTTTCTACAGAGATTAAAAATCTGCAGAATTATTTTCTTAATTAAAAACGTGGCCTGTATATATGTACATACATACGAACAAGGCCCGACAGGCGCAGCACATAAAAAAAATCATTTATTCAGTTTAAACACCGACAAATGTCGAGAATTTTAACGAGAATTTCAGATTTCAATTATATTATTTAACGAGCATAGGCTGTGCGGTATTCGTAATTCCAAAATAATCATTGCCTCCTACGCACTTTCGGAATAATGAAATATCGCACAAATTAATTGCGACGTCAGCATATCCCTTTCAACGATTCGTGCAACACAACGACGCATACATTAAAGTTAAACCTTTAAAAAAAAAACTTCTTCGTCTCGTTTCATCATTTCACAACTGTTTTTTTTTTCCCACCACGTAACTCGTCCGCTCAAGTGTATACACGCCCTTTAGTATAAGTATATGCGCGCGTTTCCCTCAAGATGAACAATAAAGCCACGTGCAGTCGGAAAACTCTTCTCCGTCCACACAGGACTTAAAACAACTTCAAGGCTAGCTTCTCTCTCCCCCTCTTTCTTCAGCGCGTGTCCGAATTACCAAGCCATCCAGAATGCGCTTCGTCCGTCGACCCTCGCGCGCGTCAGTACTTTTTTTATTTCAATTTTTTTTTTATGATTCTTCTTTATAGCAACTCCTTTATTCCGAATTCGAAATGAGTCGAACGAACTAGCGCCGGATGAGTAACTTCCCTCATTTCCTCGGGAATGTGCAGAGCCTTGGCTGGCCGCGAGAGCATCAGGCCGGGGCCGAGATTAATTTTCCGAAAGTTCCCCTTCGATAGGTGTATACATATATCGAGTGCGCCGGCTTTTTCGCGAGAGTCGATAGCTGAGAGCTTGGCTATAGCATCCTATATACATAAAGGGGCTATAAGGGGCAAGGTGCAGCAGCAGGTCGCTCGTTTCTGGAGCGTCAGGCCTCTCGGTATAATCAGCGAACGGAGGCGGCTCGTCACCTGCGTTTATACCGGCCGATTTGTCGGCGGATGATTAATTATCGAGTTATTGGACGGTTTAGCCGATCGAGCCGTGGATATACGCGACGCGACGTTATTATACGGCCGGTGCGACTTAATTGTCAGTGTCAAGTTGATTCAATTAAGATACGCGGTTAATATCGATCGACGTGCTCGGTTTGCTTCTTTTTTCAACAGAATTATATACGTATGAACTTTGACTCTTAATTTCTGGGCTGTCTTGAGTGTACGATTTTTTCGCGCGGCTGATGGGAACTTATCGATTAGCAGCCGGGAACAATGTAGATATAGGATTTCCCAGTTATGTATTTGTTTTTCTTTTTATTATCTTTTTATATAGTTTCCTAGTCAGGATGGACGATGGGAATCGTGAAAAGATATATGTGTATTTTTTACGATAACAAATATATAATAACAAACTATACGCGCGGGTATATATAAAAAACAAGATAAATAAAAAAAAGTAAAAATACACCCTAATAAAATATACGAGCTTTTTATGTGCGCGTCGATGAAAAAAAAAAAGAATACTTCAGAATTTACGCAACAAAACAACGCAGTATAATATAGACCTGCCATCAGCCGACATTAAAATTGTATAATACAGAGATCTTCGGATCCTCTTTCTCTCGACCAGTCGTAATTCAGCTCAGCACAGTACTACATCACCATCTCGGCGAAACAAAAGCTCGTCGGCAGGCGCGCAAATAATCGCGCTGAGATAAAAAAGAAAACAAGCTACTACAAACGACGTAATGAGCAGTAGTCATCTCCGATAATACACATCTCGGGGGTCGGTTCATTAAAAACTCGCAGACTCGCGCGCGCGGAAGATCCTCTTTTTATCACCATTATTTACGGCGGCGCGCGTTCATGATTAAATCTCGCGCGTCCGGCTTGTGGACGCAATGCCCCAACATCATGCGATAAGGAACCGAGAGAAGGTATAGCGGAAGAGAGGAGTAGAGAAAAAAAAAATTGGAAACATTTACTACGCGCTACTGAGATAGCTCAAAGCCTCCGTATATATATATAGATACGACTTTCTCCAAAGTTTCACGAGACGCGCGAAAGCAGCCCCCTATACTACCAGTATATATGTAGCTAGGTTTTTTTTTATATGAGCGCTTTAATGGATGTTTTTATGTGCGGACCGGCTCGTCAAATAGTTTGGCCACACGCGCGCGCGTGTTGCGAGGACGAAAGTTCTCTTTTTTTCCTTGCTTCTTTCCTCCACTGGCTTTTCGCTTCTTTTGCTTCAGTTATATAGTACGCGCACACGCGGAGAAACGAGCGCCGCAATCGCGGATTGATCAGCCGCATGAAATAGGCGGATAAATATATATAAGAAACTGTGCTATCGATATAAAAAAAAAGGGAGTCATTGATTTTTTGGGGTCACGCGCTGCACGCTCTCTCTCTCTCGCGCGCGCGCGCAGCTTATGCTTTATGACCGAGTTTGAGCCGATTAACGGTGATTGCTTCAACACATATTACAGAGGGAAAATTTATTTACGTTTGTTGACAGCTTTAGCACGGTTACAAAAATTTATGGACTCGTAAAGACCTCTGCTGTTTCTCGTGAGTGCGTATATTACACTATTGTCTCTGTGTGCGTGTGGATGTGCGCGCTCTCGACGACTGGGCTCCTAAAGCAAGAGATTTAAAAAGACGTTAATGTGTTTGAGTAGCTACTGCTGCCGTTGGCGTTGATTAAATTCTTAAGGGAGGAACTGGACAAAGCTTGCCCCTTTTTTTTTAATCATATTTTTCAGTTCGTGCGAGAGGAATTTGTGTCGAGATTACGACGTGCTGGAATTTCCAGCGGAAAATATTCCTGTGTGTATCATCCATACGGCGTTATTAATTTGCAAAATATGCGTATAAAACTCGAAAGACAAATACTTCTCGGCGTTATTGTAATAACATTTTTCGTGCTTTACATTCTCTATAATATGAAAGGCATTTTCGAAGAGGTTTCGTAGAAGGTATTTTTAAAACATGCCCCCGCAGAGACGTTATAGTCGTATCAATTTTTCACATCGAACGCAGCCGACCGCAATTTTGCAAGTGATATCCCAGAGGAATCGACGATGCTCTGCACTTTTTGGCGAAACATCGAGCAGAATCACATGAATATATAGGTACAACGTATCGCGTGTCGGGAAAATTTTGGTAATAAAGTATATTTCACTATGTGACAGCTGTGAATACAACAGTTTTTAATTGCCTGCAATTACAATAGTGATATAAATGAAGAACTTATAACGACGTCCAATAATGTCCAGCTTTTCTTTTCCTGCTCTCGGCACTATTGCGCTACTGACCCTTTTTCTCATTCTCGTGCAGTAAGCGTTCGGCGTTTCTTATATCCTTAGTGTATATACTGAGTCGCTCTAATATATATATTGGCCTTCGCCTCGACGTCGAAACGGCAGTCGAAAATGGTCTAAATCCTCTGAAATTGACGGTGCGTCGTCCCATACATAGATGTATACGCTTATACCTCTAGAATATATATGTATGGATTGTCACGGACACGAAGAAATATAATCTCAACCTTTGAAAGCTATTTACGCTCCCTCTGTCCCTCCTTTATTTTTCAGCTTAGGAGAAAGCCGATTTCGATTCATTGTCATTCTCGAATTGCTCCAACTCAATTTTTCATTCGGAAATCGTTTTTTTTTCTTTCTTTCTCATACTCACGCAGCCAGATGAGTATCGACAGACGAGAGGCTCTTATACAAAATTCCAAGAATTAACCTACGGAAAATCGCTCTCATAAATCGATTCTCCGTAATAACAATTTAATAGCCTCGGCTCTTAGAGGTTGCCGAGCGTCGATGCGCAGCTGCAAGTTCGCGCATCAGTCTTCAATTTCAGATCACAGCGGTATATAGCAGTACATGAAATATGCAGTACACATAGCAGCCGCCTCTTTACAATGCAGCTCTTGAAGCCTTGCAAAGCTGTTATCTCCGCAAAAAAAGACATCGCCTCCAATCCGCAAGTCCATCGCCTCAAGCGTGGAAAAAAAATTTCAACCATCAGAGATGCGAAGCTCGCAAATAATATATAGCATATATATATAGGCGAGAGTATGGTATTGCCCGTGTACACTTCGACTAATTCCCGGAGGGACTGGGCGCGAGCATGTTTCGGTAACTATAACAGGCCGGCGTATATAGCAGTGCGGAATTTCGTTCACATCGGGCCATCGCGTGCGAGCCAAAGTTACACCTCCTGCTTCGTGCGCTTGATGCTACTGCTATGGTCGTATCTAGTCTGGGTGGGCAAGGCGCTCTTGGAGAGGCGCGAGGCAGACAAATTNTATTACAGCCTCGCCATCGAAGCTACTCTCTCTCTCTCTGCTCAACCACACGAAGGGACAAGCAGTATCTGCCTGAAATCGCGAATAGTTCAGCACTTTTCAAGCCGATTAATTATTCATGAAAATTTCCAGATGCTGCATGGCACTAGGCTGTTGTGATGGAGAAGGGACGATGGAAGAGTCATGGATGGCGAGTGATGCAAAGGGAGAGCTTGTGGCTTAGGATGTGACGGAAGATTATATTGTAAGTGATGGAGAGACTGGAATTCGTCAATGGCTTTCAGCTTTTTACGTGCGTCATCTCGTTCGCTCTTCTTAACGTAAATATTATTGGGTTTTAAATTTTACTTTGTAATCGTGATAATGATTTTGCGATGTGGACAGGGACCAGGAGTGATTTTGTGTCCTAATAGTATTTATCTAGCATTAATGATCATAACGACAAATTGTTTTTTAAAATATGTCTTACTATATATAATAGTCTTTTTAATGTTAGGAATTTAAATAATCATCTGCGTTTGTTCAAGTATTCAGAGAAGCTTTTGAGACAAATCTGTATTGATAAATAAATACTATACAAAATTTCATACGTAAACATGAACAATACAATGTTTACAACTTTTTTCACAAAAAAAAAAAAAAAAAAATGTAATCTGGAAAATTTGAAGCAAAACATTATTATTTTACTTTATTTAGTTAGAAGCATGTAAAAGTAATGGGTATACATGCAAAAAACTGTTTCGTTAAAAAATAAAAATGTCGATATCCTATATAGCATATGACGTGCGTATGTAGCATCCATAAGCACAAACACGCATGGATAAATGTGTTATTCCACGATATTGGGAATTGGAATTTCTCAATTGAAATGCTTACAATTTAACGCACTGTCCAAGTTCACTAATATATTAAATTCCAATTTCCATTTAAATACTAATTAAGATTGACGTCTAGACTTTAACAGTGACCCAGTTAATTTGTACACCCGTCGGTTAATAAATCATGATTACGTATACAGAACGATAAAAAAGCAAACTTGTAGATAATAAAAATATAATTGCTATGCAATTAATTCAAATTGAAACATATTCTATTATGTGTGCTTTGTATATTGCTGAGTCGAAATAGATTGCAAATTTCTGTGATATAGGTTTATGATAAAATAGCTAATTCTAGTAAAATTTCTATGATTGAAAAAGTCATATATACATTTTTGACGTGCTTTTTAAGGTGTTTGTTAGAACAAACTCTACAGGGTCTGCCAATCATTCGAAATTTCTTTTTAAATCTATGCACGAATATTACGGTTTTGCAACCACACAAACAATCGTTATTGAGCTGACATTAAAGTGCGTGAAAGAAGTAGTACTGACATCGTCAAAATTGATGACACAGAAATCGCAAGTGTGCGCGCGACGCAAAATTTATATCAGCCACGTTTGAAAATATTTCTGACAGTTTGTCGAGTGTCTTTGTCGCAATGGCGTGTGAAGCTTCAGGGCTAGAATAAGAAAAAAGAAAACGAAGGTAAATGGCTGAAATATATTTCCCAGGCAGCTTCTACGCTGAAAAGGAAATCATTTTCCCACAAAATATATGGCTAGTGAGAAATCTCGGTTCCCGCCGAGCAATGTGAAAAATCCACACCTGATTGATCATGCTAAAGAGAGCGCGAGTCTGATAAGCACATGTAGGATTATTATAGCTAATTACAATAATTACTGTTCTGTTCCGGAGTGAAATAGTTTAATTATAAATGAATTAATTATTTGCAATATTACGCAAAGATTTTGATTGGATAATTGCCGAATTGTCTGATGATTGTATAATGTAAAAGTGTCGATTTGATATTCAGAATAGTGTAGTCTGAGTTGATTTTTGAAAAAATGAACTCCATTTGAGAGTGTTTTAGTAGTCATTAAATTTGTATTTTTGAATTATTTATCAACTCTCCCCACAAAGCAAGTATTCCGCGAAAACACGTTCCCTATATTAAATTTGCATGTATAGTTAGGAAATATTGCCAGAGAAATTCGGAGCATTATATAATTTAATCTTAAAAATACAACATGATGTATTAAATTTTAAAGCACAGCTCCTTCCAATACAAGCATCAATATAATTTAGAAAATTAGTAATTTATCATAAGAGGTAATTTATATAAGTATATGACAATTTTAACGGATTATCAGATTAAAATAAAAGCTCTACGTTTTCTTATTCGTACGTTGAGTAAAATTGTTATTCGGTATAATAAGCATTACCGGTTACGTCATTCTCGCGAAGTAAGTAACGAAAATGCCTCTGGAATATCGTCGTTTTCCTATAATGCATTAGCTACATAAAAGCAAGACTTTCAGCGTTACCTATAAAGGCAAGAGCATCAACAGAAGTCACTGCTATAAAAATGGAAGAAAAAAAAATTGCAAGCTAAAAGTATAAAAACGGCGAGAATCAAATAAAGGATTTCACGGCTTGAAAAAGTAAAAAGTAGTGAAAACGAATAAGTAAAGATGCACTTTACATTAAATTGTTTTCGAATTTGCGATAAAACTCTTAAAGATGAGCATTTAAGAAAAGTAAATAACTGTTTTAAATATTTGATTTTGTTTTGAAAGCTAACAGAAGTTAAAAGTTGAGACAATAATAAAACTGTCTGATACGACACTCATGGGAATATTAATTCGCATTATTTCAAATTAGTTTTTATCAAAACCTGTTGATTCAAAGTATGCAATTAAAAAAGACTATTTAGTTATGGCGACTGATTACGTTTGATCAGTGAACAATTAAAATGTTTTGATAATAATCTTTATATCAATGAAAATATGATATTCCACATCAATCATGCAATAAAGTTTTCTAAGTAGATTGCAGACTAAGAGGAAAAAATTCGATATAATGCCGAACACATCTAATATGTATTAAGATAAGTAGATCTTCATAATAGCCACAGCAAGTTTAAAACCAAATAAAAGGCTAGCTGTTAAAACTTGCAACTTGTCCAGATCTACTTTAAACTACATAATTCACTCTCACAATATAAAAGACCCGAAAAAAAGAGAATAACGCGCCTGAGAATCGGAATAAAGGAACGATCGCAGTTTCAGTTTCAGACTCCAGTAGCGGTTCTCGAACTTCAACTCGGCCCCTCATCTCTGACTCTCCGGTACGCTGGCGATTGCTCACGCTGCCAAGGCGCGATATAGCGGCTTTCGATCGCCCTTTAATTATCACAGCCGCGGCGCAGAGTCGACGACTTAGCAATTCAAATGGCAAATTCGCGGCTGCACCCTTGACTCGGATAGGTATCTTGCTCTGATGGCTGTGTGGCTCCCCATGCGCTTATATACGTGTTATCGTTATATAGTGCTGCTGCTCATGTATACATGCACTCATAGTAGTAGTTATATACATATATATATATGTGTGCAGCAGTAGAGCAGGCACCTGTCTGCAAAGTTTTGCGCCGCTCGGGAATATGTCAGGCAAGACGTCCGTCCGGCCGCGTAACTTTGCGCGCTTCGGCGAGAGGAGGGATGAGCCATATAGAAAATTGGTTTCGAGTGGCAGCCTGGCTTTTTTTTTAAACTCGCTCCACGAGACCAGACTTCAACGAGCTGGAGAAGGAGGATGAGGAGGAGCCTTCTGAGTAATTGTTTTGGCGACGGCAAGTTTTCCGCGCGCGAGCCTTGGTCCTTTCGGAGGAGTTTGAAATTTTTATGCGGCTTATGAAAATGTAGGCGGCGATGATTACTTTTGCTTCGTCTGAAAGGGCTCGCGACTGTATTTAGTGATTTACGGACGGAATGAGAAGGAAATTACTGAGGGGAGTCTGGATGGCCTACTGCTCTGTACACTTTTTAGGTACAGTTTTTTTTCTCTTCGAGTTTTAGTTGTTTCATTTCTGTCTTCAAGTTATTAATAGATTGACTGGGACTGTGGGTGTATTTTGCAAACGTTTGTGCATACTTTTGCTTGACTCAGAAATAAAATAATATCAAAGCAGGAGATGCAGTGGTGAAAACAGCGTTGGTCATTTTACACACGTATAGGTATACTGAAATGATTATATTCATCCGAGTTGCGTTAACAAATATGCATAGCGTAATATCAAAATGTTTATAAAAATAAGTGAATTTTTCAAATTATTTTTATTTTGAATATTGGGTATGATGTTCGAATGGATAAATAAAGTCTAAGTAAATACGTCGTATATGAATGCTTCGTTATGTTAATTATAAATATAGGATTATGTTTGATATTAAAGATTTATGCTAATCGAACTTGAGTATTCATTAGAAATTATAAATCAAGTTGTAACGTCATTTTTATAGGTCATAAGATATGTACACACATCGGTTCAAAATATAACTTTAAAAATTAAAACGACTGAAGGCATACTGAAATAAATCACAATTTAAATTTACTAATCGCATATAATGATCTTTTACTTTTTACTCGCAATATATTATTTTTATTATTATATCAATATTACTAAATTAATTAATATTAAATATATTGACTAATTATGTTTGATGTATAATTGCAGATGTATATTTGTTATTTGAAACTCAAATTAATTATTGTGAAAGCACCTTCGTAGACTCATCATTAAATTAACAGGATAAATACAAAACAAGTATTTTAAAATAAGAGGTCTGCTTTGGCGTGCAATTTCGAATCAAAATTGAGAAACGTATAATATCTGGTTAATCAATTACCTGCTAATAACAGGTATTTTTAAAGATATTCAAACAGTAAATAGAAAACCGATTCTTCATTTTAAGCCTCAGTTATGATACAATCAACGCTGTAAAAGCTCATCAAACAGTTCGCCAGCGTTCTGCCGACCGAAATTCAATGCTCGCGTGTATTTGCCTCGGCTAAAAAAAAAACAAAGCAAACACCTCTGACAGTCACGCCCAAATAACATTCCAGTTCACCCCTATGATTACCCGCTTGAAAAAAAATAAGAAAAAAAAGCGACAATCGTCAATAGTCGAACAAAGGCTACAGCAGCAACAATAACACCTCCCAAATAGAAGAAGGATAAATCCACTGACGTAAATGTGTTACAGAATCATACTCACACAGAGAAAAGGCTCGAACGAAAGCAGCGGCGTTCTATCTCGAAAAGCAGCTGCTGTTGCTGCGTCGTCCTCTCTTTCTCCTAATAGAAACGTACGTCCCACTAATTTTGCACTATAGCTCGTCTGCACTATTACTCGATCGATGCATGAGGACGTGCCGAGATGGGCGCGACGACGACGACGACACGCACCAGCTTTCCTCTCTCTCTCTCTCTCTCTCCCACGACCTCTTATCTCGATTCACGCGAGCGTAACGGCGCCTCCGGCTCCGTCCGACGAGCGCGAAATCGTCGCTGCTCGGCTACTCGATCCCATCGCTGATGCGTCGAGCTCTGCACGCGCTGCTGCAGCCTCCGCCTCATTTTAGTACTTCTTCTTCATCGCTGTATACTTTTTGCCTCGCGACGACTTCTTCCGGCCACTCCTCGCGCTACTGATGACTCTGTGGCTTAGCTTCTGCAGTTGGTATACTCTGATATACCTCTTCTATTCCATGCTCTTTGCTCGTTGAGACTTTTTACGAGAGTTGCGACTTCTGCGCCGGTTTTCCTACTCTTACGGCTATATGGATCGTGATGTGTACTTGTTTCTTTCTTCTGCAGGTCTTTTTCTCTTTTTTTTTTCTTGGATTATTCGGATTCCAACAGACTCGGGGACGTTTGCTCCAGTTCTCCGAACATCTTCCGATGGTTGTATATTTGCGCGCTTTTGCTGAGAGGCGTTTTTTGAATTCTAATTGCCGGGTTGTTGCATCGACGGTGTACTATAGCTACTACGTTTATCCATCTTCCGCAATAACGAGGGGTGGATAGACCCTCTTCTCTTCCGGTCTACTTGTGCGAGTCACACGGCTTTCATAATATGTGTGTATAGTTTACGTTCGAGTAGCTACTTTTTTTTTCACTTACTTTTTCAGATGATGCACATCATATGTATTTTACAGAACGTCAATGTGCTCTCAGCGTTTACATAGGCGAAAATCTTTGATGTCTAATGATTGATATATAGGAATCTTATACGCACACATACTACGTGTATATACTCTGTCATCTATCTAAATTTACGTGCTACACACAGAGAAGAGTACAATCGTAAATCCCACGTGCAGCTTTTTATCTCGGTGCTCCAAAAGACAAGTGCGGTCGCGCGTGTGTAATAATAAATACAATAGGTCGTTTCGGCGTTTACTAAACAGACTTTGGCATTTGATTTATCGAACTGCGTTTGTCGAGCCCCTTTTCTTCACCACTCGATCCTTAAAACTCGATCCCCCGTTCGTCCACGTATATAGTGCGAGTTCAGTTCTATACAGCGAGCGGCGCAAAAATAAAAACGAAGAAAGAAAATAGTTCGAGAGTCAATCACTGAGGTGAGTCCGCGATAGAGAACTTGTTGTTCTCCAGTCTCTGGCGCTTCTCATAACCAACAAAAACACACATGAGGGATGGGGGGTAGGGGGGGAGGGGGGCGCGCACACCCTCGAGTATATATGAAATACGGGAGAGAACAACCAGCACCGGCGGCAGGGCGGCTGACTGTTCGCTCGCAGCTGCTCGCACGTCGGTGAACGAACGACGACTGGCAAGCCGTCGCGCGCGCGCGAATCCCGTGACTTGCTCCAGTATATAGGAGACGAACGAGTGCGCGCGCGGGGAAGCCACCCTATAGTGTGTATATATATATGTATATATACACGAGAGAGGGAGCCTCCCACCCGCGAACCTCTCGCAGTGGTGAGGCTATATTGCTGCGCGCGATCGCGCCCACAGTGCTGCAGATGCACAAGAGAGAGAGAGAGAGAGAGAACCGATAAAGGGGGAGAACAAGTGTACGAGAGGGGAGGCGAAAATCGCACGGCGTTTGAAAAAAAATACCGCTCTCTCTTTTTCTCTGGCAATCGCCGGCTACTGCTCTGCTTTTCCCTCGATGTACGTGTGTGTGGACTTTGCTTAGCGGGAAAAGCTGTGTTTGTTTTTGTTTCCAGAAGCTGCTGGCGACCCTCGGCTACATACTGCTGTTGTGGCTGTGCGCGTTGTTCGTGGAAAAAGTTTTGCAGTTTAAGAATTTTTCGTCGTTCAAAGGCTCGTTTGTCCAATACGACATACGTGCGCACGTTGCTTTAACGAACTGTAATTTCTAATGGGAGAGAGAGCTGCAGGTGTCTCGTGTGCGAAACATTTGGAATCGTGTTTCTTTTTGCCTGACTGAGTTCGTTTGTACTGAAATTAATACGTGAGTTTTTCATTCAATTTTTAGTGAGGGAGATAAAAATTGTCTCGCGATTTTTTTATTTCCTCTATATAGTGTCTCCGTATACGTCTCGTTCAGCCGAGCATTAAAAGGTTAACGACCAATTTCTCAACTTTGCCCTGACGTCAAGAACGCGTATTCTACTTTAAATTAAAAGTCCTGTTACCTTTGTCGCGGCATAATAACTCTGTAATTTCCAATTTAAGATCATACGACGAGTTTTGCTGTACGAAAAAGGCTTCAATTTGTAATTGAGTATATAACGTTCTGCCGAGTTTCATATTGCCTATATAACGTGTATTACTGCATGTAAAATAGCTTGGCGGCCTTTATACGAAGTGCTTTTATTCATGTATACCCACTCTTGGTATTTACAGTACTGAATCGAACCTTCTGTTGCAGAATCAATGTGATTTATTTTTTGCTCTTACTCTTTGCCCGCGATTTTGGCACTTTGATTTCAATGAAAATGTTTGTATAAAAAGAAAAAGCATAACTGATGAAAGCAATTGATTTTAAAAATCGACAATTACAATGTCAACAGAATGGATATGAATTTTACATACTTTCACTCGTCGGCAATTTGTATCAATAATCATTACGCGCATGTATTTGCATCAAAGTTTATCTTGGATAAATTACAGCAAAAGACTGCAGACCTAACCATAGTGCTATACATTATTAAAGAAGAGAAATAATCAAAATTTAAAACTAACTGTACACCGCGTCTGACACAACACGGACCTTACTACTTGACACTCTAGTAAACCAATTCTCTGTACAATTTGCAAATAATAATGTAGTTTTCTCTATTCATCTCTATTTAACGATTAAGAAATTTGTTTATAATAGATAAAATTATATTTTTGAATAAACAATAATGCGACCGGATGCTCAAGTGAGGTACACAACAAAAAGGAGTATAATCCTCGTTACGCACAGGCTCAAACCCAAAGTAATCAAGACCCAAGAGGTGCGATGGCTTATAACAAGTGCGCATATAATATACACAGAGTGACGAGCGATATAGTTCGCTTGGCGCAAAAAAGAAAAGCGCGCGGTACACAGACGACGCGGTATAGTTTCACAGCTCCGTAATCCGTCTGGGGGGGCGTTTGGCTGCTCCGTGGTGTACCGGAAAATCGGTATATAGCTGTTGACGGGGATGCGCGCAAAATAAAATCATTCTCGACAAGCTGGCAGCCGGCGGTGTTAGCTATACAGACCGTTCGATGCACTGTTTATTATTTACCAGTAAATACGCGAACGTGTAGAAGGGTGCCGGCGGGAAAGAGTGACGGAGAGTGAGGCAGAAAGTGACGGGGAAAGGGAAAAGCACTGTAAACGCCGACTTGTTTACGGCGGCTGCGGCGCTGAGGGCTGCTGCTGCTGCACGTTGTTTACTCGAGAGTGGGAGAAGGAGAGAGAGACTTTGTTGCTGCTGGTATGGCCTATTTTTGCCGCGCTAGACTTTGACACGTACTCTATATTTTCTAATAGAATAAAAGTGCACTCGCGGAATTGCATGTATGATATTTTTCTTTTATGTCGCATTTCGAGCTTCTCTGATTCACGGTAGGGTCTATAGCCATCTGGTTTATTGAGAATTGTATATTTGGTATTATTAATATGGAATAATCAATCGAGAAAATGCTGATGTTCACGTCTGAGCATTATTCTTGGACTCGATTTTCATATGTACGTATAGAGTGTTATTGTTTTTATGTACACGTGCGATGCCGATCCTCGTATAGATTAAGAAATTATTTACAGAAGCCGTTAAGACTTCAATAAAAGATAAGGCAATAAGCTGCCTACAAATGAAAATTGATCTTTTTATATGTATTATGAAATGAAATATAATAATGTAAGTGTGTATATATACCAGAATGTCTGAACCTGCTTCCTTGGGTTCTTGCAGATTACAGTATAGATTAATGAAAATTATATCAGAAAATAATACAGATCTACAACGTCACGATGTATACTCTGGCGGATAAATAAATAAGTATATGAATGAAGATCAAAAGTATTGGCGTAATTCAGGCATATCAGCAAATATCGTACACATAACACTGGTAAATGAAAAATAAACAACAGCCCCGAATTGGTTCAGCACATTCGATTTTTTTTTATGATTCTATAAAGCGTACCTTTTTACACCTTCTCCTCTTTTCCTCGACAAAAAAAATATATCAACACCTGCTGCAAATAGACTTAGCCATAATAAAACTCAATCTGATCGAGCATATATATTTACTGATTGTGTAATCAGCGCAAAAAACACTACCAACATATCCTTCATTCGCAATTTCAACACTCTATAAAGTATATAATACCTGCAGTCCAGCCGTCATACAGTATGCTGGCCAGCGTACGTACGTAGATATACTGCGAAAACGCTGCAGCGCTCAATGAAAAACGCGTCGAGCAAAGTCCTCGCGTAAATGATTCAGCTAGATTCGTGTTTTATAAATGAAACTAGCATTGCGCGCGCGAGGAGCTGTTATCGGCCTCGTACACAGCTGCGGCAAAAAACTTCCGCAGCAGTATACTGGTATGTGGTGTATATCCTCGTGCCAAATTGTAAATTCCGCGTTCGATCAGAGGCCGAGAAAAAGAGAGAGAGAGAGCGCTTCGCTTACACATTTATTTGACGATGCACGAGAAAAAAGGGACAGTAGGCGCTTTAGGGCACATAAGGGACGTCTATTTCTTTTCCCCCCTCTCATCAACTTTTTTTTCCGCTCCTGCAGAATTGATTCGGCGGCACTACACTCTGTGATGCTTTGCGGACAAATCGTGGGAAGCGTTCGTTAGGAGGGATTTTCCTGCTGCTGTATATTTTTCATGCGGCCACTTGGCCTTGAACTGGACTCTCGGTTGTATATACTGTATAGAGCAGGTGTGCGCGCAGCCGCGCAATAACTATTCATGGGACTGCTGATGAATGCTTTTACCTGGGCCGAATTAATTCGACTTTATGAACCATAAAAAGGCTGTTCGGCCGTATATATATACACACACCAAGGCTTTTCTCGTAGCTGTTGCTTTTGTTCTTTAATGCATTAACTTTTATAGCGTCTGGTATACGCGCGCGCGGTGTAATCTAATTTTCGGGATATGACCTTAATTGCTACTCTCCTACTACTTATTGATGTTTACCTCGTGCGTATAGATAACCATACCCTTTCAATAATTCCAACAGGTCGTTTCGATTGTTCAGTAATGTAGGTATTATACCGACGCGAACCGTAGCATCTTTTCCTTTATCAATAACCAATGTCTAATAATCTTATCGCAATTTATATACAGCCATGTAACTATAGAGGCTTTCGTCCATACATAATTTTTTCGAGATAATTGCAGTCGAATCTGAAATGTGAAAGCAATGCTAGGAGGAAGGTCGTGGCGTCGTCGTTGCGGGACAGCCGCAGTATAGCTGTGGCCGGGACGCACGAGCGACAGGAGCACTCGAGGCACTCAGTCACTCCTCTCTCGGCTGCGGTATTCCTTTACACGCTGCGCGTGACGAGTGTGTGCTTTTGACAAAGAGCGTGCGAACGCATGTATTGAACAATGAACGCGGTTGTGCCTTCGTGTGTGCACTATGTAGAGGGAAAGGATTTTTTTAAATTCTTCGCCCATTGCCGCGGATTCTATTTTTAATTCGTGCGCAAATGGAATACCTCCTTTTTGAAGGTTTGTTCTGAAAACCTCATTGACGAAACTGATGCTTGATTTTGTATAATAAAGCCCTTTTGTGTTGTGCCGCTGGAATTTCTGAAAGGTTTGCCTGTAACGAGAAAGAGTACAATTTTTTTTAGATATAACGCTGAATAGACTATTATGTTCTATTTAACATTATCTTCGTTGAAATAAAAAATGTTTGTTATATGCTTTGCTAAAACTTGAGATTATTATTGATGAATTTCTGTCATCTATTTTGCTTTTCTGTTTATTACTTAATTTGAATTTATTATGCTTAATTTAATTAACTTACAATACGATCACCGTTTGTTTAAAGCATTTCAGAATGTCTGAGTGATAATTACCGTGGGCACTTGCTAGAGTTGGAATCGTGTTCCTGTAAGCATCAGACTGACATCAATACAATATCGAGAGAGCACACACGCTATAGCGAGCGGAATGCGTTTGATGCTTGATGCAGTGCAGAAGGCGCTTCAATTGTCTTTCTTTTCTTTATAGCTTTCATTATAAGAGAGCCTTTTCTTTATTTCAAAGATTGGCATTATATTTTCTTCGTTTTTTTTTTTTTTAAAGTCGATGATTACTGCACTGTATTCTTCTGTAATGAATTTACACAAAAAATATCTAAACCTTAGAAAAATCTGATGTATTCACTAAAAAATCGAAATATTGGATGTGGATACTCAAGAACCTTCCAACCAACAATTGCTGACTTATCAAATGAATACAGCGTTGCTTCGTCGGATAAACAAATTAATTGCATTGCGCATACTCAAGTTCAAAATTGATCAACATTAATAAACTAATAAGTTGGAAATACTTTGTTGCGAACAAACGAGAGATAAAAAAGTCTCGAGATATTCATATAATTTTGAAATATATCACTTTCATAACAGAAGCATGCAGTCGCAGTTATTCATTTATGCCACAATAGAAGTCTAGCACGAGAGGTAGCATAGAATTCAAATCCTCCTTTTCTCACGGAAGCGCGCATAAAAGAACTTTCCGCTCTCCATTGCGATAAAGAATCCGCCTCAATCCTTTTCGTTTATCAGACTTCTTTTTTCGAAAGCTGATTTCCTTCTCCCCTTGGCGAGTGCAAGAAACGCATCACGCGCGCGCGCACTCTCCTGCGATTTAAGCAAACAGCAATGGCGCTTTTATTTTTTGTGTCTACTTTTAGCCAATGTCTTTTCTCGCCTACGTTCTCCTCTCTTATATACTTGCACTTATATTACACGCTTCTTGAGCGTCCGACCGCGCGAAATTCCGAGAGAAATCTCAAGTGGTCCGGAGGGACATTAATTCGCTGTCTTAATGCCGTGCACTTAAGTCCGAGCGTAGACAATCGCTAATCTCGTCCTGAAATATACACCACTGCCTTAATCCTAAAGCCTTATTTAAACTGCAAAACCGCATCTTCTTTCTTGCTTCTATTCGCCCTTTTCGCTTACTCTCTCTCTCTCTCCCTCTGATATGTATTATATACCCGTGGGCCATTTCATTGGGGAAAGCCATTTTCACGCTCTGTGCAAGTTTGTCAAAAGCGATGTGGAATAAATAAAGAGCTTTCATTATACTTTTGTTCGCCGTTGATGAGATGTAATCAGTCTTGTCAGACGGAAAATTTCAGATATTTTTTACTCTAATGGATGGATCATGACCTAGTTTAATTATATATAATATATTGCGTACGTATTCATTATAAAGTTGTATATGCACTCTAACAATTAGTTATATGCGGTTCCATTATGAAGTGACTCATTTGACTAATTTCGAAAATTAGTATACAAAACCTTAATAAATTCATTTCTTCAAGAAAATAAGGTAAACGTTTTTATACTGTATGTTCCCGACGTATTGCGAGCTGATTGAGAGTTTGAGCAATAAGTGTCGGTGGATAAGCGTTCCAGCACAATGCTAAGTGTTGTGTAGGCCACGTGGATTTAAATGCCACTTTCGAATTCTTTCTCTT
>UCOJ01001694.1:0-23524 GCA_900474305.1 Cecidostiba fungosa
GAGAGAGAGAGAGAGAGAGAGAGAGAGAGAGAGAGAGAGAGAGAGAGAGAGAGAGAGAGAGGAAAAAAACAAGCAGCAGGGGAAAAAGCGTGCGGAAATCTCGTCGGTTCCTTTTCCTTTTCTATTTTCCGACGCGTCTGTATATATTATGCAAACTGCGGTAAATAAAAGGCGCGAAATTCGAATCCAGGAAAGAGTGTCGTTTTCTCCCCCTCATCAGAAGCTACAACTAAATCGGAAGTCCCGTTTTATTTTTTCCCCCGCCAGCGCGCGTCCGTTTAATTAACTGCGCTTCGGTGAACTCGCGTCGCAAGGTTTCGAGCTGTTGCAGCGTTGCGTCGCTGCACACACGTGCGGCAGCGTGTGTTATTGCGTAAGTCAGGAAGTCAATCCTCTTCTTCGTTTCTCTTTCTCTCTCGCTCTGCATGCGCCTCGCTCCTCGGTAATTTTCCTATATACGTATTATAGTTCTGCAGCTTCTGCGCGACGGGCGAACCGCCCGGCGATTTGAGATATTTTGGGGATTTGTTGACGGCATGTCTGAATGTTTTCTATTATTTTGAGAGGATTGATTTTTCGTAAATGTACAAAGGTTTACTTTTATTATCTGATATTCTTTGAAGTAAACTAAGTAAAATTTGTAGTTTCTTCTTATTGCTCAATGAAGATGTAGGTTCGACTCTGTTTCTAAACACCGATACGCTTCATTTTTATTAATTTATCAGTATATATATGAATTGCTCTCCACGCACACACACACAGCGCCTATTAAAAACACCATCAATTTTCTATATTTTCCACGTCGAATTAAAAAAAAAATGCAATCGTCCATCAGAATCTGCGCAGCCAAGCGTAATCCCCAAGACCAAACACTCGCTCCAACCCGATATCGCATCACGCGATCCAACTATAAATTCGCGCGGGCAAAACTTGGACTTCCAGCTCGATGTTGTACTTACCCTACATCGCACGACGAGAGTTACATCGCTCGCGAATATACTCACACAGAAGCTTCCATCGATCACAGCTATATATAGGAGCCGATAATTGCCTTGGGCGCAATCGACGCTCTCTCCCTGCCCTTTTCCATCTCGGTCCCTGCAGCGCGCCTGCCTGACTTGCCCGATAATTAATTAATCCCCCCTCCCCGTGCCTTAATCGAGCTGCTAATTTGGATCGTCAAAATGGCAATTTTCTCCCAGGCTAACGAATTTTCAACTGCGCTGATCGCTCTCTCGTCGCGTGTATACGCCAACAGTGTCTTTTACCCTTATGTCGTTGGTGCTGATTTTCTCCTTTTGCCTTTTTGGTTTTAGATTACAGAGATAATATAATGTCAGGCATACAGATTGCAATAAACGATTCGGTGACTTTTGGATGTGCGAAATTTTTTAATTTATTCGAGTAACAAAAATAATACCTGGTGCAAAAAATAGACGTTATAAGTAGGTACGGCGTGAAAACTCGTTCACAACATATTCAATCTCAACTGCAGCGGCCGGCCCAACAATTACGAGCAACGCACGGCAACTTATTTTTAAATGCTCAATGCGCTAAATAACAGAGCAACAACATCAGCGCGAAATTACAAAGTAAGTAAAAGCCTCGAGAATAAACCGGCGAAAACAAAACTCACTCTCAATAAATTACCGTATTATATCCCGGAAGTTCGAACAAGTCCTCCTTTCCGAAACTCGGCGCCCGCAATTTTCTCTCCAAAACGCGCTCGCTCTCGTAAAAGAAGAAATTCTTCGCACACTTTTGCGAGCGAGGTTAAGGTCGAGGCTTCTTCACATAATATCCATCGCGTTGCAGTGTGTTTTCATCTCGTTAGCCGAGTTAATGTAACGTGCGAGAGATACCGATCTTCGTGGGTTACGTCGAAAGCCGGGATTTATTAATGAAGCGCAGCAGCGGAAGCTAATGAGGTGAAGCTCTCCTCGCGCGCTGTGTAATCCGTGAAATTGCCGTTTAATAAAATCGTCGGCGCCCTGAGCTTTGATTGAAATTTATAGAGATGATACGTATATGATTTTTCCGTCGTCTGCTGCGCACTTCTTCTATTGAGATGCATTTTCTCTCTCTAAAGTTGCTTCGTACGTGTGTTCTGAAAAAAAATCGAAACTCCGAGTTGTAAAAACAGCCTACTATGCTTCTGCGACGTATAAATTGCCCGGCAGTCGTCTTCACGTGGCGCGTCGAGTTAGCGAAATGCGCGCGCGAGTTATTATTATATTCTAAGCAGGCGAAAGCGTCAGCAGCCGTAGGTGTAAACGTGTATACGAATACCTTTTCGAGAAAGGCCGCGTGTATGGCCCCCGTAAAACTACATACAAGAGACAAGAGAGCGAGAGGCGTCCGAAAAAGCATCGTCTCCGCCAGGCAGTAAAGATTTTTATGATCACGCTTCGGTATAATCATACGGAGTCGCGTCGGTAGATGTAAATCATCTTCAACTCGTGACCTGTCCGTTTTCGTCCTCGTGCGGCAGCAGATGGATAGCGTGTCTGGGCGAAAAGCGATGTTTCGATAGTGATCGCAATGTTCATTTTGTCAAAGCTTTTCGAACGATGTAGACGGCGTTGAATCTCGAAAAGTCACAGCGAACCGATTTTAATAGAAAGCTCGCGATTCGATTGAACGGCCGAGCGGCTTTAAAACTGACAAAGCGGGGCCCGCGGTACAGAATGAAAAAGTCACATCTCCGCTCGATGAAAAGCGTATTTCCGACGTTGCTATGCCCGAGGAGCGCGACGGTCGGTTCTCGGAAAAAAAGAAGGAATTACACCGAAGCAGCCGCACGACAATTTTCCAAATCACTGATTTTTCGGAGAGTGTACACGCTAGAATAGATATGGGCGGCGAAGAAAAAAAGCGAGCGGAATAAGAGTGTACAGCGACGCGACTTGGAAGTAGCGCGACGATATTCACGAGTTTAACACTTTCACCGCGCGCGCGTTTGACGGCTCGATTTCTGTGCACAGCTTTTGAGAAAGAGAGGTATCGATCGACCGGCAATTTTATCATTAGCCAATCGAGGAGCTCGTAACTTTGTATGGGGAGGCCCCGTTGAGTCAGATGCATGCTACTAGAGACGAAATGTGGTATGCGCCAGGCGGATATGTTTATTGCTATGTCATCAGGACTTTCCATCCAGCGAGAGATCTAGTTGAAAGGGAAAAGAAGATAAGTCGATTGGGTATATGTATACACCGCACCTATGCTATATATTCAGAACGATTGGGAATTCGAAGGATATCCGTCTACTTTCATATGTACTATATACGTAACGCATAAGACTGTTTCTAGAGTTTTAAGAAATGAGTACTTAAAAGTATTTTTCGCCTACTTCTAAGAAGCTTTCCAACTAACCAGTTCCTTCCCTCCCACTTCCGAATAATCCATTTCAAAAAAACCTTAAAATCTATTTCACCGCACATCCAAAGACAACATCCTCCCGCGAGCGTGGCTCGTTCAAAACCATACTTGCACCACATAATATATACGCAGAAGACAGAGCAGCTGCATCAGCATCAGACTTGCAGCAGTCGCGCTTATATGCGCGTACAGCGTCTCGCCCGTCCGTCCATCCGTCCGCCTCTACTATATATATATTAGTTGTCGGCTAGGCCATGTAGCCATAATGCAGCTAAATGGGTTAATATGCACATCCGCGTATCTCGCAGCAGTAGCGGCGGCGGCGTTTATGCCACCGATGCGTCTGACCCTCCTCCCCACCGCGTGGGCCATGATGCTGTATATATATATGCTGCCGCCGACGTCTACCGGGTAGCTCGTATCTCATCCGGATGGATCCGGGACGAGTCGTTGCGTGATCTGCTTTTTTATTTCGTTCAGCTTTTCTGTGCTTCAATGCGGACTCGTTGAGGTTTGTTATTCTCAGTGGGTCGGTGGGACCTCACAATGATGATATTTTGAATGGACTGAGAGAGAGAGAGAGAGAGAGAGAGAGAGAATGGGTCAGATTAGTTGGGAAAATGTGCGGCTGATTCGAAAAATGTTCATTAAGGCTTGTGTGGGAATAATAAATTGATTAAGGATGACATAGACTGTTTTTTAAATCCCGTTCAAGTAGAAAATTAGAAAATTAGCAGTGCACTCGCACACAAAATTCCATACTATTAGTCGAGGAGAATAGTTATCGCAGCTCTTTGCGCGTGCGTCTCTACTGTCTCTCTATTTACCGAGTCTCTGGGCGTTTCCAAATAGTGACGTCAACTCTCGTCATCGATACAAATCCAAATGCACACACACAACCAGTTACTATATCCAAGCAGCGGAATTAGAAAGTATATCGCGCGCGCACGCATGCCAACGCAAAAAATGATCGACAACGCGACATTTGGCAATCGATTATATTAGTTATACACGCAAACTCCCTCATTTCTTTCGCCTGCCCTTTCTAATTCCGCAATTATACACGCATGTATTATGGCTTTCCCTATTTTCGCCCGTTTTTTGGCAAAGAGCTATACGTATACGCGCTGCGAAAGGGTGTCAACGCGCGAGAGAGTCTTTGACAAATGACTGCGGCGCTTTGATTCATTTGGCGCGACTCTTCGGCGAATACATTACGCGGATGTAGGTCAGATCGGTTTTCGCGATAGATGGCTCTTTTTTCTCGTTGACGTGTGCTTGATGACATTTTTTTCGAGCAGGACCAGTTCATTAGAATAAAGAGAGAGATTTTTAAGTGGCTTTCAGAGAAAATTATGATCAAGCTTCAATATTGGTTCTGCCAATGAAGTTTAAAAGATTATACCTGTACTCACAAAACAAAATAGGCATATCCAGTGTCGTTTGAAAAATCATGTCGAAACAGGTTGACGAACTCTCCTTTCGTTCTAATGATGTTGCCGTTTCAAAACGTGAAGATAATTAGATAGTGAAGAAAACCCGGCGTCACCATGGATACGCTATTAAGAAAACAGAAACCCTCTCGCGCGCGAGAGCTAATGTTACGTTTGAATATTACACACTTCGTAAAATTTATTTAAAATTTCAGCCAAACACTCGACGCGTCGTCTATAGTCTGTTTACACACATGACGCGCGACGACGTGGACGTTAAAAAAGTGAACGTTAATAAAGTGCTTGTTCATCATCGCTTTCATCCATCAATCAATCAAGCGGCGGAGAGAATATGAGTCAGTTTAAAAATGTAAATCATTACTCTTTGCAGCGGCAAGGCGAAAAATAATAAATAATTATCATGGCACACCGTGAAGCGCTGAAACAATAAACGTGTTGAAATTTGTATCCAATTAGTCATGTGATATATACCGTCTTGGACAAACAACTTTCTCACTTTTTCCTTCGCGATTTACAGCGGCATGTGTAATTATTAAACGTTCTCCGATATAATTCTCCTCTGCATTCATTTCACCGATACGCCTCATCAGTCGAATAATACAAGTTATAAAGAAGCATCAGAGACTGTACTTTAAAAACCGCGTAAATTCCATTTCTCGGCGGAAGTCGGTGACATCAAAAACATCCCAAACAAAACAAGTTTCTAAGAGACGGCGTACATTTCCTCTTGGTGCGAACACACGTAACGGCGCCCATTATATTAATCCGGATCTTCTCTCGAGACAAGCTGCAGGTGAAACACGATAACCGATGATATACCATAGCTGGGATAAGGTGGCATTATCGCGACTCGTTTGGAGATAAGCGCGCGATAACGTGACTCGATAAAATTGGGTGAAAAAATGCCACAAAAATGCCTTTTCTTGTTTGACTGAAAACTTTATCAGAACTTTTACTATATTGATATACGTGATTCAGTATAGACAATATTTTCTATACAATAATGTAAGAATACAAAACTTTCATCAAATCAAAAATAAAATGTCCTTAAACTTAAAAAATGCTTCGCTGAATGGATAAAACCAGGAACAGCCGTACTGTGCTATTATACACACGATAAAAGGAAAGACCATATCGGGAGAAAATTATCGATTCTCCGGCTGAGAAGAAGCAAAGTTGCCCGGGAAACGACAAAATTTCCTTGAGAACTGGGTCGCGAGTTCGCGAATGCTATTTCTGAATTCGTCTGCTTTTTTTTCTTATTCGCGATTGAAAAGGATGAGCCCCTACTCCTGAGAGAAATGTACCGAGATGTCTACATAGCGACCTCTATTTTTTAGACGCCATTTTAACCTGTCTTTGATCGATGTCTTTTACTTTTTTTTTAATTTCAATTTTATGGTATTGGAGGAAATGAGGCGTGAACAAAAGTTAACAAATAGATTATTATCTTATTGAACTACGGTCTTTTTCAAAGATAACCGCATTCAAAGAAATGAAGGAAGAAGTCATCATCACGTAAACAACTCATAACAATTCGTTTCGTCTACGTCGAAACTGGCACGTGTCTGCCACATCCTCCTTATGTAATATCTCCACAATGTCATGCTATGTATGCACGCTATATCGCCAAACAACCTGGCCTGTGAAAAGGTATAGTACAAAAACCTTGTCGACTTTTCATAAATCAATAAATTTTTAATTATATAGTTCAACTGTCAATTTAAAAAAGAGAAAGTATGTAATGAAGCTATTTTCGCAGGGCCCCGATATTTCGCGACACGTCTTTGCCGCTAGCGAAATGAAAAAAAAAAAAAAGAAACGAGCGCATCGCAACGTACGTATATATATCGACTCGGCGTCGGTTTGAGGTTCGTTCTATTCCCGGCCTTGCATCGCATGTTACGTACGCACGCGCGAGAGAAAAATAACGAACGAAGAACTTAGTGCGCGGTTGCAGTTTAAAACTGCGTCAGATAACGAACGCCTCTCGACGCTAAATTGCAAAATCTCATTAGATTTAGCTGCGAAATTCTCCGCGGGTTGCAGGAGATCTTGATCGGGGCTAATTTATGAAATTAAATTTTTTCCTTTTTTTTCTTTCCGTAATGTAAGCGCCGGTTTATTGATTTCGAGATGATCGTTATACGCCTTAGGCTAATTTAAAAATGGAAATATATAATTTATAGCCGAGTTTAGTTCTTTGAAATGAGTAATATACCCGACAATGCTCGAGGCGCGAGAGTATAAGGAAGCGTCGCTTTTCAATTATTTCACTTGAATGGCCGATTGTGTTTCTCTGCCGAAGAGTGTCGCAAAACGGCGACGCATCCATTGTCTTTCTCGATATGTAATGCGCGAGTTAGCGATGACTTTCGTCGCGAGGAAAAGTTTTTTCTTCTGACTCAGGAGCTAAAAAAGAGAAAGAATTCGATCTCTTTGTGCCGCGATTCCTTATCGACGAGAATATAAAGTCGCGCGACATTCCGCTATATTTTCAGCGCTTTAGTTATATATACTCACAGACACTCGGAATCCTTGAGTTTCTAATGCAAACGTACCTGTAACAGAAAAGAAAATCTTTTCGTTACGCACTGAGAAAAAAAATCAGATAAGCGATGGGTACTAAAAGGCTTAATAAATTCGATTTTAAGTTAGGCTCACTAAATTTGTTTTGCACTAAACACTTATAATACTTGAAATGATAAAATAATAACGATCCTCTTGGAAACTCCTTAAGAATTTTGGCGCCAAATTCAAATCATTCTTAAAAATACACTCGACACTTTGAAACCCAAGTTCCATGGAGTTTCAGTGGCATGAAAAAAAAAAAAAAAAAAAAAAAAGAAAAACCAAGCGCCAAAAATACAATATTTCTAACGGACGCGCATCCGCGACTTATTTTTGCTTGTCGCCTCTAAAAATACGGACAACGCCATTTAGCTTCCTCGCGCGAGAAATTGAAATTCGGCCTGCGGGCCAATGTGCAGCTCTCTCAGTCTCTCTGCACGTGCTATTATATTATTATATTACATATAGCTGGCGACGCGTCGTTGATGTATTATATGTTCGCGAGCGCGCGCTTTTTGGGCTCCCCGCAAGAATTAACTAGTGCAGGTACCCGTATATACACGAGGCTATATACGCGCTTAATTAATGCCGGCTTATACGGATAGTTTGGACGGAACATATAATATACTCGCTGCTGCGCACAGGAAACTCAATTTGGGCTGCATCATACGTGTGTTAGACGCTGCGCTCGTGAAGCTGGTTTTTAGAGAAAAAATTATACGGGGAAATTTATTGTTCATCTGATGGACGATTTGTTTTGCGTGTTTTCACATTTAAAGCCTCCTTGAGCGTATTGTACACTGAGAACATTAGATTTATACGGAGACTAATTTCGTATTATACGAATGCGGCACTTTTAACTGAATAATTTAGTCTTTTCTATTACGAAAAGGGTTAGCATTAATAAAAGTGCCTTTAATATCTATGCGTTTTAATAACAGCACCAAATCGTCTTTTTTCTCAAGAATTTAGAGCAAGTTTAAAAATAACTATTTTTACAGATTTAAGACGAAAGTTTTCAAACCCCATGAAAAAGACAAAAAAAAGGTGCGAAATAAAAAAGTCATCTATAAAGACAAAGCTCCCAAGCCTCTCGAGTTGCACAATACAAAAGATGAAGAGCCTCGCGCGCCGACGCTGCAGTCACATTCACCGTTATTCGACTATATTCCTTGACTGGTTATCCCTATTAGCCTTGGCTTTTGCACCAAGTGCAGCAACGCCGGCGTGTATTCTTATACGGTCCGGGAACTCTGTTTACAAGTCACTTCCCTCCACACAGAGACCAAGGACAATCAATGGCGCTTCCGGCTGCTATGCAACGACGGGGGACTTTTACCCGTGACGAACTGCTGCCCAGCCACTTGGCCACTGGAATGAGGCGAGTACAGTTTGTGCAGGCGGTTGGTGACTCTTTCAGAGCGACGAGAGTTATCTAGGAGGAAATGTAGGAGGTTTTTAAAGAAGAAATTTTTAAAATAAATGCTGCTATTTTGATTCTTATAGTCGTTGAGAAAATGACTTCTTGGTATAATGCGAAACTTCACGATGGTTAACTTCAGGAAAATTGTAGGCTTATTATCGAAGAATACAGAAAAAAAACTGTTCGTATTGCATACGCCAATTAGTTTGATACCTATACTGTAATTTTTCGAAACAAGGTCTAGATCACACAGACGACGTAACGCTGTTAGATTCTCTTCTTCGTATATGTAAGAAAAATAAAAAAGAAGAAATTTTCCGAGCCAGTGAACAGAGAAACTACACTCGGCGACTTATCGACGCAAATCATCCACGCTAACCATAATATAACCATCGTTGTAGCTCTCGCCACGACTTGTTGAGCAAAAAGCACCGTTTTCGCGCACACAGCCGCAAGAGACAGCACATCAGCCGCAGCGGCGGTCGAATCATCATCAAGCAACATTTCCATATTAATCAACATTCATTAACGTCACTTTACATAAGTCGGACGATTACGTTAAACAAACCGAGGATAAATAGTTTCCGACTGCAGCAGCAGCGGCAGCGGCCTAGAGATGAGAGAGAGAAAGAGAGGGGGGGGGAACTCTTCTCTTGTCCCAAGCAATTTTCGTTGTGTATATACATGCGTGCGGTTGTCGCGTGCATGCGGTATTAATACGACGACGAGCGAGTGCAACAAGCCAGAAACCGAGATGCGAGGATGAGTGAAAGAGGCGAATGCGACTGTGTGACGGATTATAATGCGCCAATTTTTTCTTTCTAAAGGTATAAATCTCTCGGTGCATAAATTTTAGCTACATACGCACATTGTAATCAGAATTTTTATTATTATTCTTATTATAATGAAAAAAGAATTACATTACAATGTTCAAGCCGTGTGTCGATCACAACAATATTGTTAATAGCTATTAGTGAACTTCCATCAGGCTGCTTAACAGTTTAAGTGACAAAACATTAAGGTTGTGTTTCTCGGCGCCAAATTTAAACGCTCCTATTTATCACTAAGACTCCGAAAACACATTGCAACTATTAGTTTACAGCAAAACTATACAAAGATCGAATCTAAACAACAAGCTGTCAGCTTCTCCGTTCTGCTCGTGTCTGCAGAAACCAACCACATCGTACAAGAGTATAGCGGAGCGTTATTTACACAAAGTGCTCACGCGCGCGTGTTTCGAATAGTCGGATAAAGGCATACATACGTGTGCCAGCATGCATATGCATGCCAGTATTGCTAGTGTCTATATGCACATGTATGGGTGCGTGCAAACGGAAGTAGCCTAATCGGCCCTTAGCTGCTCTGATTTGTAAACAACCACTAGCCATCTGACCTCCGCCACCTCCTTCCTCAATGTGTGTATGTGTGTGTGTGTGTGTGTGAATGATTGCGATTATGTATCGAAAAATATCGAATCGGATGTTCCTCGCAAATTGATTGTGTGCATTTCCATTAAATTATTTTTAATTCGTAATACATTTTGAAGTTATAAGTCTTGCCTCAAGCTATAAAAACAAGAACTCATCCCTTGTAAAGTTTTGAATAATAACGTCATTAGTTGTGTTCGAATAGAAACGTCGGGTATGCGACGCGCATGCGCGGTGATGCTTTGAGCCAGAAAGAGGCTTCGTCGTTTATAACCTAAAAATGTCAGAATTCAACAGAACGTACTGCACTGCGATATGGCCGTCGAAATGTGGAGAAAATTAGCGAAAATTATAGATAAATAATTATTACAATGTTACAACAAATATTGAATTTTGTTCCGCGCTGTAAGCCCGGTCGATATTTCTAGTATGTATGTATGTATGTATGTATATATATATATATATATAATACAGGACTATCCTCTCGAAGGGCAACGGTTTCATTATTCGAGATCGTACAACAGTTCGCAAAGTGCTTTGGCGCGTGGGGTTTAACGTGCAGGAATTAGAAACTATTTTAGCGCGAGTATATGATTATGTGGTCACCGGTTGTAATATATTCTTGTGGGGAAGGAGAAAATGCAGCTCGGGATTGTTGTTCGGGCGATCTACTGGATTTTACGGTATGTTCTAAATTGTAATAGAGTTTAGTTTTAATAATATTCCGAGTTAGATTCTCTCTGAGTGTTGTGTGTTGGATTAATGGAGAAGAAATTTTAAAATTAGGTTTTTAGAATTTTAAAATCGGGAAGCTGGATCATTTTCGACACATGCCTCACAAAACAGCCGTCTTCCTCCTAAACACGTGTTCAAAATCAGCTGGTCCCCATACGTGGTTTCCTGCTGCGGCCATCAGGCCATTTCCCCTCTTTGTTTCTACAACGTCTTTTTTCTACAAACTATTTCGTTCCTTATACATCTTTTAATTAATTGTTCTTGGAAAAAAATCAATTGAATAATATACCTGCAATCTCACTTTAAATTAAAAAAAAATATACACACAACGCCGAAGGTTCAGCATAAGATAAAATAAACTGGAAGAAATGTGCGCGCGATAAGACAAACACGAGAGCCGGAAAAGAAAGAAGAAGTAAAAAATGAGGAGTCGAGCCGTGCGAATATCGAAATTTACCAAAGACCCAAGCTTTCCATTCCCCGGGAGTTTATTCTGCAGCACAACTTCTGCTGCCAAAGTACGACGCACATATGCTTTTGTCGGCTGCACACGTAAGGAAAACTTCTTCCGTGGAGCGGCACAAGTTTTTCTATATATCCGGCATTTGTTAGAAAACTCCACAGACGCCTGACGAAGTTTAGACAAGCCGGGTTCTTTTAAAATAACGAACGTTTTATAGCGAAATTTTTCGCGTTTCTATTCGAATCATCGTTATACTCGAACACGTCATGTAGTAAGGTATATGTAAAATTTTGCGATTCATTAGACGAGTATCCAAAAATCTGACTAATTATTCTCCCCGTTAAAATTTGATATAAATCGCTGAGTGTTGCACAGGAATTTGAATTGGTAATGATCGGATGAGTGATAAAGCAGCTCATTCGCTCCGATAGCTCAAAATCGAATGAATTATATCCATCAGAGGCGAAAACATTTTAGCCGTACACACACACACACTACTATACAAAAGCGATTTTTCCCCCGCACACATAATCGAGCCAACTTTCGCTTCCCTCATTGTGTACTGCAGGTGAAAAAAAGCAGCTCGTCGCACTTATAGTCATATATGGGCGACTGATGCAGACTATACTGCTCGTCTGACGATCCGGCCAATTAATTTCCATCAAGTCTTGCGAGCCATGAAACGAAAATTCCGTGTCGCATTCAGAGTCGGCCTCCGGGAAATTCGGCCGATGAAAAGAGCGTCGTTGGGACAATGCCGAGAGGAGTAATGGAGTATTGTGAGCGCGATGTGTGCGTGGAACGACGTAATGTAAGCGGGCATTTTGTCGGACGAACCGGTGGCAGGTTTCTCTTTCTCACCTGAACATTTTCTAAAGGTTTCTCGTTCAAGGGATAAACATTCCTGAGAGATTAATTTTAGTGCGATTCTATGAGACTTTAGTCCGACCGACAGAAATCAGTTATACAATATATATTTATAAAAAGTATATAAATATATTACAGGGAAGATTGATGTAGGATAGGCTTGATCTACATAAAAAACATCGATTAGTAAACCTCTTCGCTTGATTTTGAGTCAAGGTCGCAGATGTGAATTGGTCGACCTCCTCAGGATTCCAGTGAGGCATTGCACAATGATTTTAGTGGTACTGACGGTCTACTAATCTACTATCACGCGACATACTTGGCTGGAAACTCGGAGTGAACAGCGATGCCGTTGATGAATTGAAACGTTAATGAAAACATCAACAAAAAGCTTTTGTTTTCTGTGACTGTATGCAAGTGAAACCGTTGTGTCGATGCACTGGATTAACAGATGAGCTGAAATCAGGTGCTTATTGCTTGATTGTGTAGCTAATTTTAGGAAGTCTAATGAAGCTATTGCCGAGCTTATTTCGTAATAACAATAACCCCAATCACGCTGACTTTACTTTACTAAATCGAACGTCAGCTTTGAAAACAATCGAAGATCGACAATATCTTCTAGCACATTGTAAATGTTCTGTAATCAATCAACAATTCGTAGTACAAAAAAATTTTGAAATTATTATGAATACTTATTGTTACATTATTTGATAACAGTTAGAACAACAATTCTTCAAGGTTTTTTCAGACTACTTCTTAAAGACACGTACATAGTCTCTCAAAAAAAAAGAAAGGGTTTTTTCTCCTCGACACACGCCAGTATGTCTCTGCTTATTCGCACGTTCGCGGGGGTAGAGCGCGAGACAGGACGACTGGCGCTGCTGCTGCTGCTGCTACTGTGCGATCGATAGTTGAATGCCCTCCCAGTTGACATGCGTATATCCCAAGCTCTCTCGACTATACTGTACGGTACCTGCGCGCGGCCTTTTCTCTCCAAAAGCTCGAGACCGCAATCCCTCTCTTTCGCGAGGCTATCCGTCTGTTTTTCCCCTGATGTGCTCCGCTTTCTTTCCGGCGTACACCCGCATCGTTGTCGTGGAAAAACCCCGAGAAGAAGGTCTTCCTGTCGAGAGATGGATAGGACAGCTCGTCGAGGTGCGGGAATTTGGGAGTTGAAAGCCGTTTGATGGGTGAGAGGGTGAGAGAAGTGTATACTATTTGTACGCTGCAATGAATATTTACTCGCTGATGGGTGCAAAGTGTGCCATGTTTACATGTCCATAACAACGAATTTTAATTAATCATTCAAAGCGAGTTGATTATACCCGAGTATCAGGGAGAACGTACTTAGTATTATTACGTCGTACAATACGCAGCGCATCATAGTTTTATACACGCACCTACGGACATTCGAAAAATTCAAACTCGATACAGCGAGGCGCTCGCATACACGACGCGTGTACATTGACGTAACATTGACTGGCGCTTTCTCACTCGGTGTGCGCATATATAGCACCGGGGAATTTCCATTCAGGCGGATCTTCGCCAGACGGTTTTTGCGGCGCTCTTTTTCTCGCGCTTGGTTTGTCACTTTCGCTGGCATGCGACATAACACTCCCGCGCACATATGTGTATATACGTGTCTTTTCGAGGTCGCGTATATACACACACACACACACACACCGTGATTCGATAAGGAGCGGCTGATGGCGATTGGTTTGCTAGCTATATTGATGGATAATATCGTTGATTTGGAATGCAAAATTTTTTATTCCTCAACTCCGAGTCCGTTTGTTCTAGTTATACATAATTGTGTCACGCTGTGATGAAATAGATTAAGAGTCGGTCAGACTTTTATTGCATCAAGTTTCCGATTCTAATATTAATGATCGACGACCTTGAAAACTCGATTGAAGCCTGCGCTCGAATGAAATGAAAGGGAGTTTGCAGCACGTGTCTTCTAAGACTGCTAATTCTAATATTTCAGATAATCTTGAAGATTAGTAATTTTACAAAGTGAAGGAGTGTTGCTGTTTATTTATTGTTTAATTCTTCGCCGATGATTGATCAAACGATCGTAAATTATTAATAGGCCAGTCGTGCACTGAAAGTCTGCAGTCTACTGATCCACATTATTCAGCATTGATAAATAGATTTCCGAACGATTAACCTATCCCCGATCTATCACGAATCTTTAGAGCGTATATATAAGTAGGTGAAAAAATGTAAAATACGTTGCAATCCATCAAGCAACGCAACAAATTACTCTTCTCCATTAGCCCGCACGACAATCCCAAAATAAATCTCGCAACACAGCACAAGCGCCACCTCCGAATTTAAATCGCGCAGCAAGACTACGCGTATATATAAAGAGCCATATCACCGCAGACAAACTGCATCGAGCGAAATTTATGCATTACACACGCATACGCGCCGCGCGATAAGAATCGCGACGTTTCAATTCGAAACGCAAGCTGCGAGAGTCTTCTTCCCGAAATTGTCGGGACGAAAGTCTGACGGTATATATACATAATATGGTTTCGCGCGTGGGAAGTGAAAGGACTGTGATGAGGCTGTGGACGGTTTAACGAGAACCAAAGGGAGTGGTGGATAATGGCGTTTTTGCTTCGATAGATGGGATGAAAGGGAGGCTAAATGTGCTTTTGGAAAATATTGTTGCTGGAGGGAATGTTTGTTGTTTGTTGTAGAATACAGGATGACTTTTGTGTGTGATGGACTTTTTGAGATTTATACTCATTGAAATAGATTTGGTGTACTCCGAATGAACACTCTTCTTTGCTGTATACGGTATATACGCATTATTAAGATTTTATGACCTCACTTTCCAGAATTGAAAAAGTGTCAAAACAAAAATCTTGTCCCATCAAAACGTTTTATGCTTACATTTGAATAGATTGAGCAGCGCATCTACTATTCATCTTTAAGCAAAAAATCATAGAAAACGTTTTGAAATTCCCTAATTTCTATTGCGGCATTGACCTACAAACAACAAGATAAAATATTTAGTGGTCGTATCACTCAGAATCAGCTTTCAAACCGAAAGAAATATCAAAATTTAACTTTAAATAACAAAACAGATGTTGAAATAATCAAACCATCTGAAGCTCCAATATAAATACGATTAATATCTAATCCCGGTAAATTGTATTACTATTACGACCGTTTCGTCGAAGCGCAACAATTTATTCGCGATATTTTTCTATTCTCCTTTACAACATAAGTACAAGTGTATACATTTCTCACAGACATTATCCATACAGGCACCAGAGGTTGTTACGCAAGAAACGAGTAGTAGCATTTTACGTAAAAATAACAATCAAGAATTTCAAGTTGTAGGCGCACATATAGATTTACGAGCCCGGCATCGCCAAAGGCTACAAAACACCGAGAGATCATCGCTTCAGCTGCTGTTGCTGCTGCTGCTGCCGCTGCCGCCTTTCTTTCGGCCTTTGGCTCAACGATAATAAACGTTATTAAGATGATGTACGGTAGTGAGGAAGCGTAATCGCCGTACGAGATTTCGCATTATGCGAGAGCACAATAAATATCGAGACTTTTTCATTCCCGTGTGTAATGTGTATACACGTGAGTGAGTGAGTGGGGGAAAGAGAAAAGACGCGAGATTAAGTGATTCCCATCGTGTTTTATTAAGAAATATATTTCGCCGTTTGGAATGGAGCAAGTTTTGCGTTTGGTTCGTGACGTAAATTATGGCGATTCGCGTGAATGATACAATTTTGAGGGAAAAATGATGATAGAAAAAAGGGGAGCAACGAAGCGATTTTTTGAAAGTTACGGAGAACAACATGCCAATATAATATCGGTATACGATAGATGAAAGTTGGCAATTAAAGGTATACGCAAACGGCAAAACTTTCTCGTCAGATTTACTGCTGTTCAAATAATAATATTTTATTACGGCAAGGATTATTATATATGTCACACATATAACTGTCGGGATCTGTCGCTGAATAAACATCAAATGCTTAACGCAATTGCAAAATAAAACGTCTGAGAAAGATTTAATCATCAGTCATAATCTGAAAGGCGTCAGTGACCTGTCACAAACATAACCTCTCTAAAACGAAAAGAAACCTAAAAAAATCTAATCAAAGACAATTTCACTCTTATACACCATACTTTTAGTCTACGCCATCACCTTCGTTAAGTAATGTAATTTTACGCGGAACACCAAGGGACGAGAGAGATTACCAAAAGCACGACGGTTCCTCTCGTCGCCGTTTAATTCAGAGGGGATCTTCTCTCCACGTTTACTGTCGGCATGTGGCTCTGCATGGAAGATTGATAAATCTCGCTGATTGCGAGAATCGCGATAGGGGTTGGGGGATACGCAGTGTGACGACGCGAAGCTTTTGTGCTTGATTTTAAAGAGTTAGAGTTATTGTAGAGGACCTTTGTGTCGGCTTAATGAGGTTATGGTCAGTGTCGTGAGAGATGAAAGGGATGGGGTAATTGAACGTGAATGTTATGGTGTGGACGCGATTGAAATGGAGATTGGCGTTGACGTCTATACGAGGCGCAGTTATTATTAGTTTAATTATGGAGGATTGACGCTTGCTATGTGAATCCGTTCTAAACTGCAGAAATAAAGTTATCAACGCAATCCAAAAATTCATTTTCTATATACCTTCTCCTCTTTGAACAGCAGCGATATTTCAATGGACGATAAGAGAAATCTCGTTCCAATCCATAAGCCGTAATTATACCCCCATACGAATTCTGGTTATTGCTTGTTCTATTAAAACTTTATTGCTCATACAGACGCACTAATCTGACAAAAAAATAATTCATTTCCATTCTAATAAATATATATCTATAGCGCATAATACACACGCACTCCAATAGCCAGTACATAAACATAACTGTCTCCATAAATATAGAAAGCATTGCTCTTTAATTTAATATTCCGATAACGATCTTCACGAGGATCTTCCTTAATTCAAAACAAAAAAGCCACATATTCGCAAAAAAGAAAAAAACTCATTTTCTTGCACATAAGCGAGGGCGCGTGCAATATTTCGATCCGTCCCTGAGCTTCTACGTATACACCACAAATCGATATCTTATCCTCAAGCTTTGCGATGACGTCCACAGCGTTTTTTTTCGGACGATTTCCAGGCCGGTTTTCCCCAAAGTTATATATGTTCCGCGGCGTTTCTATGTATTCCGAAATAAAAGATAATCGCGGTTCTGTGTGCAATATAGCACGGTATTCTCCTACTTTACCATTGGTAGTGTCATTGCAGTTTTTCAAACCATTCTTTGAATTATGCACGGAATGCAATCGAACTTTCAGAATCGTCTAATTACATGCTAATGAAGATCGGATGACTGAAATTTGGAAAGAAATCGAAAATTTTGGTATTACTGTTTGTCTACGTTCAGCCGTGAGAGCGAGCGAGAAAGGTTATGGTCGCGCGCGAAAAAGGTGCAGTCTGTGCATGGGCGGCTACGCTTCTTTCACTCGCACTCACGGCCAAACATCAACAAAGGTAAATAAATAAATTTTCGATTTCTCTCGAAATTTCAGTTATCCGCTCTTCATTAACATGTAATTAGATGATCCTGAAAGTTTGAGTGCATTCCGTGTAGTAGTGTGTACTATATATAGAAATATAACCTTTCCTTATTCTTACATCTTTTATTTATAATTTTCAACCACATTATTAAAAAAAAATCATTCAACCCCTTCAACAGGACGTCCGCGTGAGGAAAAAAAAGGATATAGCACACGAAGCTCACGAAAGAAGAGTCATGCACCACCTAACTCTCTCTATCCGAGTAAGGGGAGAAGTGTCTAGCATTTCGGTTGCGTCACGTTGCACAGGATGAAACCTTAGATGCGTTTAACGCGTGCAGCCGCAAGATTGCTGATAATCCTGCGTGTCTCCTGTCCGTCCCCTCTCGACGATTGTTTCTCTCGATCCTGCGACGCTCTATCCTCTCTTTCTCTCTCTACACGTCCCACTTCTGTTCGTCAAAACCAGACGCGCGCGCATGCATTATCGATTGTAGCGTCGCCGCGTAGTTTTCTGCTTGTCCCCTATACTCGATCCAACTCGTTTTGGGGAGACGAGTTTTTTCTCGCGTTTCGTTTGCGCGAAATATCGAATGGGTCAGTGTTTGGAATTTAGAAAGCTGGCACTTCTTTTTTTTTTTTTATTCTTCGATGTGGGCAGGTATGGAAAAGGCGGTTATTTTATTAGGAGTTTACGGGAATTTACTTAATGTACAGGCAAATTAAGCGCTATCATAAAACTTACGTAACGAGGAGAGGATTTACTGCTGGAGTGAAATACCACGATCATAACTCACCTGCAACAAAAATGAGAAAAATATAATTATAGAAAAATTATTGGGGATGTACATTTTGTAATCTTAAAGTATAGTGACAGAATCATCATAGGGTAGGATTAAATGACTAAAAAAAATCATCGGTCGGCATTGCGATTTATTCATGCTTGAAGTAATTCAAAAGCGCCCCCTTTCGACTAATTACGCACAGTAAGGGTGCAGGCTGATGCACTCACGAAAATGAATTCGTATCCCTATTAAAAACTAATATAAAAGTGTCACTCGGTATTAAGGACCGTGGGGAGCGAGCTGACTCCGTGAATATAATATGCCTTGCGCCGAAAAAAGAATATACAAAGAGAAACAACGGCGCTGCCTCCACGCGCGCGCGCTTTGCCAAAACGACTTCATAATAATGGTGGGCGTCAAGGCGGAGAAAAAGCAAGGAGCCGAAAAAACACTGACTCGCACATGCACACGCGAGTGCTTTTTTTGCATCTGCTTTTTGTGGCTTTGTTCGTCGGGCTTCTTTTTTCATCTAGCTTTTAAAATTGCCAAGTCTCGATTCGCTTGTTGGCTGATTTCTATAGCTTCGAGAGGCGTGTGTGTTGTCGTTAATGGATATAACAGATTGTATTATAATTATAAACAATTTTGTGAGAGAGGCTCGTTTATAGAGATCGGAATATATCTATAGTCACGATTTGGTGTCTTTGATTGATTGTCATCAGTCCTAGCTTGCTTCGATATTTATGATGCTTATCAAAAGTGAGGTTAGGTTGAAAGTTATTGAAATTCTACTAATAATAGAATTCTTGTACTAAATATATACTTAGCGTAAACGTTACTTTTAATTTAAAAAATGTCTTTATAACTTAGGCAAATCCAACGTCAAATCCCCTAAAGCCCCCTTAAAAACGAACCTAACCTCAAAATTTCCACCCTCATCGCCATATTCTCCACAGGCGTACTTTCTTTCTGCCCTCCATTCGTCTGTACATTCCACACAGCACACACGCGTAAGTAAAGAAGAAAAAAAGAAGTAGCGTGGGTTGCAGCTCGTCTCCCCCAAAATTGAAAAGGGCCGCGCGCGCGCGAAGAGAGGAAGTTCCTCGTGGCGGCGGCGGCGTGGGTGTCGAGGTGGAAGGGTCTACCGGATGGGAGGGGGGCGAGACGAGGGGGAGTAACGAGAAGAGCACCGAAGGGTATACCAAGTATATACGTGTAGAAAGTCTTGTGTATGGGTATACAGAAGTGTGTAGTTGGAGAGGCATCAGAGCGAAGGTTGGGGAAGACGCAACACGAGTGAAAAGTTGCGCAGGTCAGGCCGCGAGGTCAAAGCACTTTAGCGTCTTTTGTGCTTTGCCAGCTTCCATGTAATTTTTTGAAAAATTTTATACGGTTGATACTGATGCATTCCTATAGAAATATTATTAAACTATGAGAAACGAGAGGAGAAACATCGTTATTAAGAGATGACGATGATGATTGAGAAGCAGCGCCGCAGTTATACATTTTAAAGTCTCAATTACGCATTTTTATTATGATAAAGTTACGTACACGCCCGCAATTTTCAGCGGGTATGACAATCCCGACTCTCATTAACCTCGTGCCCATAGCGCGCTCTCGTATATAAAAATAAAACTTTACAGCGCAATTAGACCATCAGCAGACGCCGTAATCTTTGTTGACATCCCACTGGGACTTTCACTCCATTATTCCGGCGTTAACTCCGAATCATCGTCTTAGCCTAATATCCAGCGCGAAGCGTTTACGACCTGATGGACCCTCTTCCGCTCGAGTGTGTTCCTTGCCGCCCATTTTTCCATTGTGCGATGCATCGGTCGTCTTGCTGGCGTGAAAGGTCGAGAGGCTGCAGCAGGTGTAGCTCACTTGGCTATTTAAAGTTTAAAGGACCCGGCCTTTGTTTTTTTGCTCATCTCTTCGGAAGATGTTCCGCCTCGTCTCGGCTTCTGTTACGTAATGGGATGGGATGACGCTACCGCGGAATTGGAATCGAGGCTACTCTGGTGTATCTGTTACGGAAGCTTTTTCGGTTGGCGCGTGGGAGTTTTCGTAATTTTACGCGGATTAGCTATAGGAGGCGATGAATAAGGCGTTTTCATTGTGAAAGAGGAAAATTGTGGGCGCTGACGAAAGTAAAAAAAAACCTTTTACAATATCGGTCAGGTTTTTTTAGATATTTTTAATTATAATCACGCTTATCATTCAAAATAATACGCGTTGGCTGCGAAATTTTGTTCTCGCGCGGCGAGAAAATTTATAATTTAAATGATGATTATGTATTCATAAAGACGACATTTAATACGTAAATTCATCGAGGTTCACATAACAAAGTTGACATCTCATTAGTTTTATAACGAGTGATATTGTCGTTCAATAAATTATGCTTGCATATATTCATAATTCGTTAATTATAATTTCAAGCCTGTAGAAAGTTATTCTCGATAAAATACACGCAAAGAACATCATTCCCAAAGGAAGAGAAATGCATTTTAAAAAGGATTTTCATTGTATTTCCAGCGTCTCAGGCGAAAAATTCCGATTAACAGTTAGCTATCAATAACTCAATCGAATCCTTAATCCCCGAAGACGTCTGCCAATCACTTAACCGTCGAAATTCGTCTGGAGCAAAAATCAACATTATGGAGCCGTCAAATTTTGGTTAATTAAAAACTTTTACCCAGAATGTCGAGTCTTGACAGACGTCTGGAAGCGAAGCAAATGGATATAATTAATCCCCCGCGCGATGAAAACGTAATAAACTTTTACGTTCGCGCTCGATTATAGTAATTAAGTGTGAGAAGCCGATGCGCACATGATGCATGAAAGGGGAAAACGCTTTAGCCCCGAGGATATAGAAAATGTCACGAGGCAGACGTGCTGGGCTGAGGAAAAGTTTTCCGATGACTGATTAATTATTGGAAGTCTATAGAAGCTGGCGTTTTCCGTTACTGATTGAATCAGAAAAGTGTTTCGTTCTTGCTTTTTTTAATCGGCAGACCGTTCAGCGGCTGTGTTAACGTTATCTGTCACTTTGAGCTTATGAAATATTTTTACAGTAGGTATATATAAATATTTCATAAGCTATTTTTTGGACCCGTCGCTATATGTACAGTTGCAACTTGAAATCAGACTTGCAGCATTTCGAGGTTATGCGAAAGACTGAATTTTGACAAGTCGATAATCTACATGGTTAACATCACATCTACAATATCTCAGCCGTCCGATCTATCCGAACTTCACATTCGAGTAGATCAACTCCGAAAACACGAATATCAAGACCGTCGGCTTTCGAAAAACCGCTAATAGAAAGCAGAAACGGATATAAGACTCACTCGCTCCAAAATGAAAAGAAAAAGCCGGCCGGTAAAACAGGAAGCCCGAACAGCTCCGTCGATAAGCAATAAGATCGGTTCGAGAAAACTAGCGCGGGAGTAGAAAGTTGCTGGTTTCTGGAGCCGGAAGCTGGAGGCCGCGAGCCGATTGCCGAGCAAGGACGTATAGTACGAGTTATTGCGCAGAGGGGAGAGAGCGCGATATTTCTCTCGCCTTGACCTTCGATTCCGGCGTTGCTACTGCTGATGCTGTCGGAACGCCGAGCCGATGGGCTCGAGTGTATTATATACGTATTGATAAATTGACGTGAGTTGGCGAGTGGACTTGGCTCTCGTTCTGATGAGAGACGACAGGGAGCATGAGAATTTGGTAAGACTGGTATAGAAGTTTCTGGTAGGAGAAGTTCTGAAGTTGCAGCGCGTGTCTTGTCCCTTTTGGGAGGAAGTTCGTTGCGAAAGGAATTATTAGGATGTTGTGTATTATATAAAATCGAGGCGTTGAGGAAATAGCCTTAAAAGTATAATGCGGGATTTCTGCTGACTAAATTAAAATTTCATTAGCGTTGATAATATAAGGGATGGATTCTTTTCTACGGAGGAATATATTATCACGCGCGAGATCAACTGAGTTTTCAACGTAAACAATGTGCGGCGTGAGTCACAATCGATATATACGGTCAATGAATCAGCTAATATTGAAATACGTTACTCAGTTATTGGGTTATTGAATTTTAAAAATTAACTATTACTCTATTTTAGTGGCTCTTAATTGTATGAAATGAGATACATCGTTGGTAAAATAGGTTAGGCAATCTATAATAAATTGAACAACTCTGCGAATTGCCAATTATGACCTAACACTAAATAATGAAATAAAATCAAAAACTCAGCAAACGTCGAATAAGCCATTTCATTTACCACTCGAGTCTTATCGCTGCAGCTATAATAAGATTCTACGCCATCAAAACAACACAGATGGCTTCCTCCAGAAAAGTGACGATTATTCGCAGCAGAAAAAATCTACAGCAACAGAAGAAAGAGAAATTCACGCTGCAGTAACGCGCATCATCGGTGCCCTGGAGCTTCTCACAATCGATTTCTCAATTTCTCGGCAAACAACTCGTCGTGGCAATTATTTTGTAATACACACATACACATACATATACCTATAGGAGGCGTTCTCTCTCGCATCTCTCGCGCATGCGTCTTGAAAACCGGACGAGTAAGCGCGTCGTCGTCACGTGTTATGTGCCGCCACCGCCTCTCGCGCAAACGACACTGACTGCGCCTCGAATGCGAACGAGTTTTTTTCCGAGTCATGCGCCTTATTTTAGGATGGGGCTTCGACTCGTGGAAAATTTCTGCTTTGCCTATGGCGTAGAATTCAAATCTTGCGTACTATAATTTTCACGATTAAACCGCGAAACGCGTAAACAATCAGCAAATTAGCCCAAACAAGCGCGTGGTAGAGCCTTAAAAGCTACAGCTGGCATATACACAATATATATAAA
>UCOJ01001695.1:0-23660 GCA_900474305.1 Cecidostiba fungosa
CCTCCACGAAAGAACTCGCTTTGCACAATTATTTTTAAACGTTCAAGGGCTCAAATGGTAGGTAACTGCATGAGGAATAAAATAAAACTTCTTGAAATTCAGGGCCGCACCCCTAACTATGCGTAAAAGCGAATTAATTGATCGAAATGATGCTATGTACTACACAAAATTAATTTTTTAAAACAAAATAAAAACGAATAATACATAAGAGGTTATTCTATATATCTCCACAAAACTGCACGCGGTCATAAAAAATCCCGGATTCTTCAAGCCAGATATAAGCATGTTAGCAAGGCAACAAAAAGTTACGATCTACTCCTTCTTCAAAATCCCGTGAATGAGAAGAAGCTCCTTGACTATTCCGCTCACAGCTCCGTTTCAATTTCTCTTCGCGCGGACACAGTACAAATCCCCAGAACACACGTACAATATACGAGAGGGAGAGAAGCATCGCGTCGAATCCCCTCGAACACAAGGAGAAAAGACATCGCAAAACATCAGATCGAAAAAGTATGTGTGTCGCGCGGTAGCGTTATTTCCGGTTATTGATAAAATAATAAGCGCGTTATTAAGCGAGGGGGGAGTATGGTGTGCTTTACGAGGCAACGGCGGCGCCGTCGTCGTCGATAATGTAATGCGTGTCGGCATGCGAGCCGGCAATCGTATAGTCTGCATATATACCATCAGGCACGTGCTGCTCTCTTTCTCTCATATTGTAGTCTACCTACTCGCCTCTCGTAACGTCTTTCTCTTTTCTTTTCTTCCTCTATATACTACTTCCTTTTGGGCTTGAGATTATGTTGAGATACACGAGTGCGATAAAACTATATACGCGAGGGTTACGTTTTATTCATAAGATTGAGATGTGGCTCTAATTTTCGTTGCTTAATTTTTAAAGCTTACTTTAATATTAACGTTACTACGAAAGTTTTGTTAATCAATGCTCTCGAACAATAATCCGTAAAATAATCTTGAACCATAATTTTTCAAACGCAATTAAGTATATACTTCGTGCATTAACCTTTCTCCGCGTAACGTTGCACATGAGTTATGAAACTTAATCCTTATCATTACCTTTTTTATTCACTTCATTGTTCCTCCTAGTGGGCGTATATTACTTTGTTTCTCTTTCCCCGACCTTGCACGCGAGTTATTTGTATAGGCCGTATTATTAATCCCCGAGAAAATCGTCGCCCGACTACATAAGCCCGCACGGAATAGAAAAATTACGTTCTCCCAGTGGTGCGATAAACGCGCCGGTATTATTACGACGGCGACACTGCCGAGTGAGTTTCAGAGTGATTATGAGTACATAGGTATGTAGAATTCTGTTGTAATAGCGTTTTTTCTGTTCTATAAGGTCGTATTTAAAATTTTGTTTAAATTTTTAAAACCCCACATGCAATTGGCAACTATGTGGTATACAAACAGATTTATAATAGAGGCACAAGAGTGTTCTGAAAAAATAAATATTAAAAATGTCTGCATTTACTAAATTTTAATGATTTTTTACGAGAAGGTAAGATAAATTCAATGTCTTTTTTGACAGTTTAAGGTATATCGATCCCCTAAATAAGATAAAAATAATGTCGGGGATTTTTAGAATTTTTGGTCTACTACGTATTATTACTCAGTTTTTCGGGTTAATTAGGTTGTACCTATATATTTGAAAGTGTTTTACGGGACATCAATCATTCGGCGACATAAAATATTCTGACACGTGGGCATTCTCAGCTTGTTAGTCCTAAAAGCTCGCGAGTAATGGAATGAATAAGACGTGCTGGAATTTTTTTCCCTCAAACACACGACAATTTGTCGTTTGTTAATGTCAATCACCTTCATAATCACGTAGCGTAATTTTATCAGCCAAATCTATCCATAACTAAGTAAAAATTTGCTAGTAAATTGTAAATATTTTTGCAATCACAAAAAATAAAAGACAAAAAAACTCTACCCCATTCCATTCCGACTAAAAAACAAAAGCAGTTTTAATACCGCTGAAACCTCGCGAAAATTCGCAGCGTCAGTAGCTTTTAGCCTCTCTTTCTCTCTCTCTCTCAGCCGCGATGATGGATACGAGTCGGCGAAGACGAAGCCTCTGCGTGCACGCATCATATTGATCTTGCGCACGTGCGTGTGCGTGTCGACGGGCAACTTGATAAAGCCAACCCTTCTCCGCTTTCGTCGTCGCGCCTTTTTTTTCTTTAGTTCAACGCTGCTATACACACTCCCCTTCCACTATATGCACGTCTGTCTGTCTCCTCAGCAGGCTACCATTAAATCACTATTTAGCATGCGGTTTATAATGATATACGCGAGTAGGCCCGCTGCGAGAAAATTATAATGGATAGGATGGGCTTTGGTGCACATATACCTATACTATATACAAGAGAAGAATATTACACGCGGTGTATTAGTTATTGAAAAAAAATAATAATTTCGTGTGTAGAGTAAAGGTTTACACGATGAATATATCACGGTGTGTTCCGGTATCTTGATTGTTCGGAGTTAATCGATATATGCGATTTCCATACGCAGCACACACCTCATTATCCGAAAAAATATTTCCTCTCCCATTGTCCGAAGCCGAAAAAAAAGAAACTGCGGACGCAGCATCATTAAGCCGGTGGAGCTTGAATTTGTTATCCATCCGTTCGATCCGTATATATATCCTTCCTGTGTGTGCATCTCGAAAAACGCAACCTTGCACACACTCGTCTCTCCACACGCCCACGCGATTCTCGCGGACACGACACCGTGTGTATATATATATAGTCTAACGAAGCTCTTCGATCTCGTCCAGCGATATTGCACGCATTGTTCTCGAAAAAGCTTTAAAACGCGTATACGACTTTTGTACTTAACGATGGACTCGATAGTGCGTGTGTCTCTCTCTCTCTCTCCTGAGTGAGACTCGATAACGATCACGCGCGAATAGAATTTACTCGACGCGTAATTGGCAGTTTTTTTTAAGGGCTTATCCGGTTACAAGATTCCGGGAGCTGGTTATATAGAGATTTTTATCGCAAGACTGATCTCCCGCGTGGGCTTTAAATTGCGATTCTTCGGTATATAGTTGCGTATTATATACCCGGTAATTAGTCGTAGTTACACCGTTTACCGATTGCTGTAATTTGTACTTAAGATCGTATTATAAGCTTGAAAGAATCTTCTAATTTTATACTACAGCTGTGCGTCAAATTTTTCAGCGAATAAAATCTCAGAATATACACAATCGAATTCCTTGTATTTTAAGAAATCGTGAAACGTTCTCTCTCTCACTCCGCAGCAATGCATCGCGTTTATTATTTCTCCTCTCCGCTCTTGCGGGCAAATAAATAGCGCGATCAGCGCGCGGAACTACTTTTTCGTCGTCGCCCACTGATGCTCGTCTCTCGCGAATTTTTCGCAAGATTCGCAGAATCCGACGCGCGCGAACTATTGCCGGATGATAACACAGCCAGACTGAGAAGGAAAAAAAAATCATATAGATGTACGTGAAAACTTGCGGAAGAAGAAACGACTTGTGTGTATATATATAGAGATACTCATGAGAAACGAGAGAAGTTCTGAGATATCCGTTAATTGGGTATCGACTACTGGACTAAGGCGGAAAAGAAGTCCGAGCTTGCAGGTGGATGTCTCGTGTATGTATATATAGAGAAAAGTTGGCTACTGCGAGGGAAGACGTTGAAAAATCGGAAATGAGATTTTCTCTCAGAAGGAGGATGAGAGAAAGAGGTGGTATACGCAGAGAGACGGAAAGTGCACAGAGGCTGATGTGTATATATATATACGCGTCTGACTCTAACACGGAAAAATAGTCCGAGTGCAGCTGCAGTTTCTCGTTGGGTTAACTCTACGGGAAAAGTTACGGGAAAATTAGGGGGGAATTAATGTATCGACTTATAGGGTTCGATACTCGACTTTAACGAAATTATAAACCTACATGTACTGATGTTTGTTTAACGCTATTACGCTCTCTTTATTTCCAAGATTGAAATTTCGAAATTGATTAACAAACTCATTCGTCTGCACACGGAATTCTTTATATAGGCAATTAAAGCTCACAGCATTCCGTCTGTGCATGCGCGCGTACTCTTTCTTTTGACGCGCGAAAAGGCGCAGTTTATTATAATACACGAGGCAGAGAGAGAGAGAGAGAGAAAAAAAGTACAAAGCACTGGCAAACAGTTCAGACGAGAGGCGTATGTTAATTTTCGCCTCGCCAGAACTCTGCGAGACTTTTTTCTTCCTCGGGATTTGTAATTCGCTTGTTTTTATACGCTACTGCTTCAGCCCGCATGTCGTCGCTCTCGCGTCTAATTACTGATTTCTTTGCGCAGGACTTCTTTGCAAGAGAAAGCTCGACTTGGACGAGCTTGAGAGAAATTAAAATAGTATACACGAGTTTGCTCTTTTCGCTGACTGCGCTCGAGTGGGAATTAAATTTGATGGGATTAAGTAAAGTTTTTCAGGATTAACAGCTGTTAAGAAGAATTTTTCACGCAAACGATCAATAACAATACCAAATTCGAATTAAAAACTCTAAACACGTTCCACACCTAAAACCATTAGGCCAACGTCATCCTGAAAACTCACAAAATTCCATTAGACTTATATACATGTATGCGTCGGCAAAGTGCATTTAGCTGAGGTGACGGCCAGAGGGCGTCGATAAAATTATCGGACACTTCGGCCCTGGGAGTCGAAGCACGCTCGGGAGAATTTGCAATTGGCCGAAGAGACGTTAGCGGCGCGATGCGGCATCAAAGGCAGCTATAATTGGAGGTCAGGTTTGGGCTTCTATATTTAAGCGGCGCGTGCGCGAGGATGATGCTGGAAAGTAAGTTGGGCAAGTATGCGAGGTGTAGGAGACCTCTTAACGTCACGAGAACCAAGGAATTATTGCGCCATTCCGGACACTTAAATGGGGGAAGTATACGAGAGGGACCAGCCCTTATTATTATTATCGAGTGTGTGGCTTCGATCGGTTCGCGAGTATTTCCCCCGTTTCTGGCTTTTGGAATAGCTCCTTTTCCGATATGTAACGATGCATCACTTTCCGTTCACGTGATGTATTTCGTTCGTTAGCTGCGCGCTATTAGTTGATGTTCTGTAATTTCGTACGTGAATCACGTTTACTCAAGAGTGTGGGTAATATTGATGCCATTTATTAATATATAGTTAAGAAATATCTTGTGTATTTTTCACAAGAATTTGAATAACTTACCTTTACTTTAACCATAAGTGTAAAGTAAGACATTACTTTACACTATACTCGTTTTTCTACCGCACGTAATTATAAGTTAAATGCTAAACGCATAAATTTTTCCATCAATAACCCATACATTCATAAAGCTCGGCTACCCTTTCAACTACCTCAAGCTGAGCTATATAAGCCTATATATCTCTGTTTCATATCTCGCGCAAGCAAAACAATAGAAATGATTTTACAAGCTCTACTACCGCGAAACAACGGAACGTACGTAGAAAAGAGCAGCCATAACGATCTGAAAACTAAAACAGGTAGGCTGCTATCGACCTCTGCACCATCAGCATAGCAGCCATACAGCGAAGAGAAAAAAAAAGAGTCAGAAAGGCGGCATGAAAAAGAGAGGAATAGGAAGCAGAGGAGAAGGAGGAGTATAGGAAGAAACGAGCCTCCTCGACATTGTCGCGAGCACGAGTCCCATCGACAGTCCCACATGGTCTCGCGCACGCGCTATTATTACCCGTCCAATTATCGGCAACTCTCTTGTTCTCCTTTCGCCGTTGTCGTCGTCTTCGTCGATCGCTGAAATCGATAACACCACGAGCTTACTTATATATACCTATATACCTCGATGTGCACGAACGAACGGCAGCAGCAGAACAACAGCAGAGAATCCGTTCGCTATACTATATGTGAGCCCTTCCACGCGAGAGAAATTCTTCGACAGCAGTAGGAGAGAAGAAAAAAAAGCCACTCGATCGGCAAGCGCGTATACGAGCTAAAAACTCCAAGGGCCGAAGGTGTATCGATGGCTACTACTGCTGCTACTCGATGGCTCTTGTAAAATGAGGCTAAGGAGAGAGAGAGAGAGCCACTGTGTATATCGAGGGTTCGAATAAGAGAGATGAGAATGGTGAAATATGAGGCGGATACGTGTGGCATGCGCTATACGATATTGCGGAAAGTCAAAATATTTTCTGCCTGCGAAGCTTTTTCTCGGGGCTGCGGTGTATAGGTGAGATCGATCTCGTTGAATGGTATAATATGATGTGCTTTTTACCGTTGTCGAATGAAGAATCGGAATTTGATGTAATGGTTTATTACATCGTCGTATTTACTTTCACACGGTGTGGTATTTGGTTCATCGATTTTTATCAATAAATTACAGAGGCTATATTCGATTCAAAATTTGTCAACAACCCACTTTGTATTTACATATCCCACGTGTTTTTATACGAGCGACCGAGCAAAGTTCGCGCAAAAAACTTGCGCATATAATACGACAGCCGGAATCGTTGAAGGAAAATGATAAATGCGGCACTTTTTACACCTCACGCTCCTAATACAGGTATCTATATATAAAACACACGCAGACTCACCCCTGGTATACGAATTATGACACACCATCAATACATCGACGACCCCCTAATTCTCACCCTGATGCGAGTCTGCCTCAAAATAGCCCCGAAAAATCAGTATACAATATGCTAAAAACTTGTCCATATAGGTATATAGTGTATACACCGAAAAAGCGGAAATCAGAGATAATCTCCATGCAGCGCGTCGCTTTCGAAAATCCGCGACCTTTTTACCCTCCGCACAGGCGAATGAAAATAAAACAGGACAACGCTCGCTCGCGCATCAACACCCCGCATTTCCATGGCAAATTGCCGGGCCGAATATGCATGACGCCGTCGTACCACGGCATTCATCGCCTCGACCTATCGCCGTATGTATACACGCGCCTAGATATATATATAACGCGGAGAGTCGTGTGTGTATGTCTAGGGGAAGAGCGTTATAAAGAAGGCAAAAAACGCGCAGTCACCTTTATATATAGGTATAATAGTACACGCGCAGGGCTAAGTGCGCGCAGCACTTTTTTCTCTTTCTGACTGTATACAGGTATACGAGAGCTGGGAAAATGCATGTGGATGTATTATATACGAAGGGTAGGGGATTATGTACAGTCACAGGAACGACGAGCGTAAACACAGCTTGCGCTCATTCAGCACTATATGCGGTTGCACCGACAGCGATTCTGCAGATGGGAGTGAGGTGTACGCGCTGGAAGATTTTTTAAAAGTTCGTTGCGGTGCTGGATGTGTTTTTTGAGAGAGATGGATGCTGTGCTCATGGGGAAAGGGTTTTTTATTTTTTGGAGGGATTTTGGGTAGAGTTTTGAATGAAAGGAGATAAGAGGCAGCGGTGAGAAGAAGTCGTGAAGAAAGAGGGCGATAGAGAGGATGATTGATAGGTTTTGAATTATAATGTTAGCTTTGTTATGGGAATATGGCCTGGATAACGTATATGCTTTTGAGAAGATTGTTACTCGAATATTTTGATATAAAATTGAGTGAAAATAAATTAGATAAAATATAAATTATCAATTATCAATATATATTAGTAAGAGCTGCATCCTGTCCAACCGCGCAAATAACTGCACAAATTCCAAGGACAAAAACTCAGCAAGAAATCTCTGGCGAAAGCTATCCCAAAGAAAGGGAAAACATATCCCAACCACCAGCGCATTCAGCATTCAGGATACAGCTGGGATTAGCACGCGCTCCAGTCCTTGTGACAGCTTAATACCGATCAAAATCCGAGAGACGGCCATTTAGAGACAGCTATCCGCCCACTCGTCTTTCAAAGCATCGAGCCATTTTCCTCGACGACGAGCGCATTCTTGTGCAGCCTGAACGACGTTTCCGATATGTACATATATATTCCGTAGTTCTAGTCTATTTTTGTTTCTTTCGAATATGCCGCTACCGCGAGACGCTTTGCATTTTTGCCCTTTCGCAAACGCCTGATCCCGTCTGCGCGCGAGGGCTTGTGAGATTTTCTCCAATGCTACTGTTGCAGAATGCGCTATACGAGATGGAAGCAGTTGGATGCCGGTATATTGTGTGGGAGAAGGCTTCGAGGAAGGATTTTGGCGGAGAATGCAATGTGATATGATTTTTAGAGGGTAGTGTTATTTTTTGCTTGACTAGTGGCTGAATTGTGTTTTGAATAATTTTATAATAATTTTTGTGATGATATTTACTTTATTTGAATATTTATTCGAAGATGACGTGAATGGAAAATCCATTTAAGACCACAACACACGAACCTATAGGCGTTATCAGAAAAAACTCCGTACGAACACAACGCAACGTCTGTATATATGCAGTCGCGCTCGAAGCTTATATGAAAACCAGCGATCTCGCAGCTCGTTTTCAAATACGGCGCATTGTTTGCGCAAGGAGATAGCGCATATATACCTACTCTCTCGCTCGGCTCGGCTTATCGTCGTCGAGCACGAAACTGCAGAGAGCCGCGAAGTAAGTAGGCAGGCACGACGACACACCGAAAGCGCTTATTTTTCTCTGCTTTCTTTTGCATAGAGTCGGCGATTGATAAGTCGCTCGGGAGTTCGTTAAACTTTCAGCCTGTTTTCCTTTTAACCAGGCGGTTTTTAAAAGCCGTTTTATTAGCATGCGCGTGTTTTGTCGACAGGATTCCGGCTTTATCGTCCTTTTTTTTATTTCGCGCGCCTTGAATTGCAGATTTCGCTAAAAGCTGCACGGACGCTTTGACGTTTTTTTTCTATTCAGTGTTCGGTAGCTGATCACTTCAAAATTATGTGTTTGACATTCGTTTTAGATTATTACTACTAAGTTGTACCGTAAACAGTAACTGAAGAGAATGACCAAGAATTTATCATGTGCCATAGAGACTCTCGTTTAGAATTATTTTAGAATTCTTATGTTTACACGGCACAAGGTGGTACGACGACCTTGTCGATGCATTATTTCGCACAGACGAGCTTCTGACAGTGAAAGAACGTATCTGTGGCAGAAGGTGAAAAACAGACGAAATAAGAAAATCAGAAATAATTGTTTAACAGAAGTTCTGTCTTCCGAAAACAAAAAAGTAAATAATTGTAGCTTGTTCAATATTTTAGCAGTGTTTTTCATGACCTTCAGGTCAACAATCAATATTCATAACAGAAGCTCTGTCTTTCGAAAACAAAAAGTAAAAAGTTGTAGCTTGTTCGATATTTTAGCAGTGTTTTTCGTGACCTTCAGGTGGACGATCAATGTCTATATCAGAAGAGCTGTATTTTGAAAAAATACCCCTTGTTATAACTTGTTCGAAATTTTAGCTGAAATTTACATTACTTTGAGTTAAACAATCAGTATCTAAATGATTGTAATTTACAGCTATTACTCTCTCGGGAAGTTAGAAATTCCTTTTTTTTTGGTCTCATAATGTAAATTTCAAATATTTTTCGAAATACATAATTTTTTTTTTCATAATTACAAAATTGAGAATCAATAAGTATTGTAACGTCAATTTATCAATAGTCAAATTCGTAAAGGTCGAAGAATGATGTTGTATGTTTTAAAAAGAATTGTAAAGTCGAACGAAGCTGACGTGTCTGGTTGAATGGGCATTGTTAGAGTTTTAGGACTGTGAGTCAAAAATATCCAAGGTTGGTGTCTAAGTCTTGCCGATATCTATTAGAAAAACAAATGACCAACAGTCAGTTACAAAAAATACGCTATATTTTAATCAAAGTTGCTTTCAGACAACGAAATGTATCTAACAGTGCGCATTACTTTCATTACATACATACACAGCCTGTTCTTATTATGTTTCGTACAATGTGAGTGGATAAAGTTATTGCTGCAAGAGATTAAGCAAAAACAAAGTTATATTGAAGTAACTTTTTTTGAAGATAATATTACACAAACCATTTGCAACAAACAGCAAAATTTACTTATTAATGACTTACTTAAAGCACGTCCGACTGAATTAGTTGATTCAACGTATTTATCATCGAAAAAATATGATCAATTTTTAGAATTTTCTGCTTTTGAAGATTCTGGAAGTTTAAAATTCAACATTGTGTTTTGCTGTAGTAAGTGTAACAATGTCAAATTATTGATTGACCTTACAGCAAAATTATCACCTACGTATACACGACCAAGATGTTTGATTATTGTTTGCAATGACACTCTTTATTCTGATAATGAATACGAGATCATTCTTAAGCATGCATGGCTCAACAAATATTTAGACTTCTCCATTTTATCAGTAGAAACTAATGAAAGTTTAGCTGCCAATAATAAGGCAATACTGCACCATTACGATCCATTTATAGCCAAAGTAACCAAGCAACCATTTGAAAAAAATGTTTACATTTTTCCGTATAAACTCAAAGATTTGAAAGGATATCCCATAAAATTACCAGCTTTTGAGATTCCTCTAATTGTATACATTCAGAAATTTAGAAATAGAACAGTGAAAATGATTGGGTTCGACTATCCACTTTTTGAGATTCCATTAAAAATTATGAATTTCACGATAACATTTCCAGTAGAAATAATAAATAAACCAGCATTGGAAGCTCATGCAATATCAAACAAATATCTATTAACGGGCGATATCAATATGTTATCAGTGCCAGTACCAGCTATTTTTGCTGAGAGACAAAATTTGTATAATATCTATTAACGGGCGATATCAATATGTTATCAGTGCCAGTACCAGCTATTTTTGCTGAGAGACAAAATTTGTATCACTTAATGCAAAATACTTGCTTTAAAATCGAAGCAGTAGTGCCTATTATACTAGTTACAAGCTTTACTGTATCAGAAGAGATGAAACTTTTTATATTTGTTACTCCAGCTATTGTTATAATCTTTATAATCGCAAATAGAGTATTTCTAAATAGAGGGTATGATCATTTGAATACATTCGACATCGTAAAACTTGTCTTGGGCACATCTATCACAGTATTGCCACGTAAAGCAGCTAGCAGAATACTCTTTTTAAGCATCGTTTACATTTATGTTCGTTATTCCAGTATTTTTTATTCTAAATTCGTTGACGTTATGGTTTCAAAGATCGAAATGCCATTTGATACATATGAAGATCTGGACAAATCTCAGCTAACCATTTACGTTACTGATTATTTATATCAAGAAGTATTTCATGATGCTTCAAACCAGTATATACTCAACATGAAAAATAGAACACGTAAGATTGCAAACACTGAAAGTTGTATAACAAAACTTGTAAAGTCAAAAAACGTTATTTGTTTTACGTTTGAATTAATAGCAGATTATCAAATAAAGAAGTATCAAATAACTTTTAAACAAAGTGTAATGAAACTGGCAAAACAAGTGTTAAATTGTAATAAATTTTGCTACGTTTTTGAACCTGCATCACCTTATATAAAAAGATTTTTAGAGATTGAACGAAAACTACATGAGTCAGGTATTGTATATGTACTGAAAACGTTGAACGAATTTGGAAATACAACGTACGCTAATACAAATCTAAAAGAAAATGAAATTATTGAAGGAAGCATATCGACATATCTATGCATGATGTTTAGTATCATATACGTCATTCCAATAACTGTTTTCTGTATTGAATTATACCTGGGTCTTTAATTTTTTTCTAAATGGATATAAGATGTGTAGAGTTGTTTTTGATGTCAACACTTGCAGTTGTATCTTGATATGCACTTAACTTTGATTATCCGCTTGATTGTTATTGTAAGTGTGTATAATATAACAAATGTTATCAGACTTGATTTTGTTGCAATAAAGTACCTGCTAAAATGAAATAAAAAAAATATCCTCTAATTTGTTTTCACCAGAACCGATCCTATCAAAAGTATATATTCCCACTTTTGCATACCATGACAGAGTCATATCCTAACGCAGGGGTAGACAGCACTCGTCGATATTTTATTTCGAGCGACTTTGTACCATCAACACTACCTCCGCAGACGTTCCCTGTACAGGGAAATCCGAGCGATGCACACTAGAGCTACACCTGAGCTATACAGGATATAGAGGCATCCGCGATATTCATTCCTTGACCCCTGGAGTCTCTTGGGTTAGCCGCGGCGCCTCGCCTTGGAATCCACCTACGTATGCATGCATATATGTACATCCGCGTTAGATATACATATGTGGCGGCCGTATACGCTGGAGAGGTGCACTTCTGCATGCTGTTGGTGTTGATCTAGCGTCTATACTCAATGGTATTCGAGTGTACCAATATGTATGTTTCCTCGGCAGCGCGTTTCTTCATTATTTAGAGTTTGCGTTTTCCCTTCTGGATTCACTTTAGAAACATCGGTGTTTCTCTTTCTTTTCCCCGCAAATTTTATTTCTACTGCTTCGTCTTTCGAATTCAATTTATCTTAACGCAATATTTTGATCCAGCGAACTTTACGCTCTCTTAGTTTTTAGGCAAGTCACGCAGTTAAAATATTATTTGCCGCAGTAATAGCATGCTAACAAGATCTCCGAGAGGTATTTTGATAAAAATCAAGAACTAAAACTGAAATTGCCACTACAGCGTTATCAACGCAGCTGATTGACGCAGGAATGAAATAAGGAAAAGTTTGGCCCTGGCAATTTCCTAAAAGTTAGGTAAATTGGAAACGATGGTGGTGTAGTGCGCGCGGTGAAGTACTAGTTCCCAGAGTTAGGCTTCAGTTGTTAAACTTTCAGCCGCGAGGAAGATCGAGAACTTGCAGTTTCAGACCTATTTGGTTTATCACATTTCAAAATTCATGCATCACACACACACACACATGAAAATAAATGTTTCACTCCAACATACCAACTGATGATTTTTCCAATATATAGCACAGCTTTTCATCGCAAATATACTAGCAAAACACGTGCCTCATCTCCGAAAGAGAGAACAGAAAAAATCCCGCCCCGCAAAGTAATAAACCGTCACCGCAGCTGAGTCTTTAGACTCTTTAGGAAACACCTGTCAACCCTTTTCACGCCCACCTCCTGAAAACTCGTCATACAACACTGCCGCTCTCCCAATCTCGTTATTTCGCATCGTCCTCGTCGCGTCGTCCAGTCTTATCTTAATTGACTCGCTAAGCTCTCCGAATTCCGCCTCTCGGCAATAGTAGTCCAAGCACGACTATACCAGCTCTTTTTGCCTCTCTCTCTCTCTCCGTTCGATACAGGCTCGTAAATAGCAAGGCCCTCGTAAATTCAACGCGCATATATAAAGTTGCGCTTTTCCAGGCGCCCAGACGCGCATCACGCGCGAAATAACCGCCCACGGCGACGACACACGTTCTCCTCGATATAAAAGGCGGCCGTTAGGACGCATAGCGCAGCCGCCGCCGTCGAGTCTATGTACTCTTATGTGTGAATGCTTCAGCGGTTTTTGCATGCGTCGAGCGAATTCTCCGCGTATATATATGCACTGACTTCGATTCTAGAGTTATATATACATATAGTATAGCGTAGAGAGGAATACGTTCATTTGCGGAATTGCAAGAGTGAAAGAAGTTTCCGCGCATCCACAGCTGATGTACTGTTATAAGCTTGTTTTCTTGGGATATATCTCGCGGGGGCGGTGCAACGACGGGATTTATATAGCTGCATGAATATATACTATTAGCGAGAGAGAGGACGAGGAATATCGTCGTTGCGATGAGTTATATGGAGGTTTGGAAAATGGCGCGCTCGTGATGAAGTAATGGCGCGAGCGAGACTCCGCATGAATTGAATCGTTTAATTCTTGGGGACTTTCGTTCTGGGAAATGATTATTATTGAATATGAAGTTTACGTAAGCTTGGCTATATTTTTAATATATATACCAAGTGAGGTAAATTGGCTTCTTGATCGCACTCAGCGCGCCGTAAATATTTCACTAATAGAGCTTATATATAGGTATATATACTTTCTAGCTTGGCTGGAGTTCAAAAGCGAGTTGTAAAATGATCATCGCATCCAATTTCGAAAACTTTTCCAAACACTTCCGTGTGCCAAATCGTTTAGCGTTACTTTACGCGGTTATACCTCATCGTTATCTAATTCTAGAATTGAGTTTTTTTAGAAAAATTATAATACTAAGCCAACATAATGCCAAAGACGAAAGCGCCATACGTCAATAACCCATTATTCAAAAGCGTCTCTCAAAAAAAAGAACATGCTCCATAAGTATACCCGGCGTCACGCGGCTAAAAACAAGGAGCCTCATTACGAAAGCAAGAAAGCGACGCTAATAACAAAAAAAAAACGAAAGAGTAGCCCTGAGGAGCCGCAGCAAGCGACAGGCACGCGCAAGACAAAATACACCGATAATAATACCCAATAAAACGACAAGGACCAGTAGATGAATCCTCTGAAAGCTCCTCTTACAAGAAGAGAGAGAGCTCGGACCCTCTCGCCTAATGGAGCTTCACGCGGCGTTTCTCGCGCCCGAGATGCGAGATAACGCGGAAGGGGCCGGCCAAGTTCATTTGCCGGCCTTTCTCGCATATACATGTATATAGATATACATACCGGCGAGGCTTGCAAAAATTACGCATGCCTAGGCCTTCGTCAGTATACGCGTCGTCGTCGTCGTCGTTGCGGCGTGTCTAGAGGCGATAGCATCGAGAGAAGGAGACTACTGCTCTGTAGCCTCCCGGCGTTTTGGGAAGGAGAAGAGAGAGAGAGAGAAGAAGGATGATTGATCGAACGTTTTAAGGGACGCGTGCTGTAATTATTTTACATTTTTTAAGTTTAATGGAAATTCTTAATATTGAGATTGCGCGCGAGGGGGAGGTGCTGCAGTGTTGAGACGGGAAAATAGAGGAGTGCCGAGATGAGGTGGGAAATAAATGATTGCGCGAAAAAGGGGAGGTATATTCTTTATGATTAATTGAGCGTTAAGGCTAATGCTGGCGATAATAAGCTTGTAATTTTTAATTTCAAGGCGATAGGACAAGATTCGATGAATTGATGAAAATACAGCTGAGAATAATTTATGGATTGAGGAATTCCCAAAGCCATTTTCACACTGATTGTACGTATTCGTTTTTTAAATCTCTCTTCAAAGAGACAAGACCCATTTACAAAATCCATATGATTCCCGGACGCAATAAATAATAACGCACTCCGACACATCTTATCCGTGCACTCTAACAATTAAAAATCGCCGCATTACCTTATACGAAAAAAAGAAAAACGCAACCAGTGCAGACGATGACAGAAAAGCCGCAGAATCATCAACGCGGCGAACGTGCGGTATCGGGCTGACGTGCCGAAGGGGCCGCGCCGCATTTAAGCCTTCTGGGCGAAAATAAAAGAGCTCGAGTGCACTCAAGCGCGCGCGTAATCTCGCCGCACGGAAATGCATTTTCCATTAAACAAACACGCGTCCGATGACGAGATCGACCGGACAAGTGCACGGCGGCGCACTGCTTTTGCTTCGTGTACGCGAATTGGTACAATGACTGGTTCGTTAAGGTGGATTGATTTTTTTTTCACGGAGAGAGGTATATGCTTTAAAGTATAGTGGTTGTGCTGGGATGTTTTTAAGTGAGGGAATCAGAGGACAATTTTCGAGGCGCTGATAATAAACGAATGAGCGGACTCGGTCGAGTGACATAAATTTGTTTTAAAAGGTGTAATAAACTGTGATGACTACTGGGAACACGAGCTTTATATCTGTAAATGCTGTTCACCGTTTGAAAAACACGAGTTTAATGCGTTACATTGTTAGAGTGCGGTTTATGCTCAAAAGACGAGGATAAAATTGTTCTTGTATATTTTTTACTAATCCTTGATATTTATAAATAAAACGTATTTCACTAAGGTTATATATATAAAGCATAATTATCAGTCATTCTATCTCACCAATAAAGTCCAACATAAAGTGAGATCAAAACTGTTAACCAAAACTTTTATTGACATTTACTTACTTTCATAAAATTTGGTATGTTAACCAAGCATTTTAGGTATATTTACAAACGTGAATTTGTTTAAAATTAACGCAACTTCCTGATAATAAATTTAACGCAGCCAAGCTTAAACTGCACCGTTAAAAACGCTATTTACTCAACATCCTCCCAATAAAATAATTAATAATCCTCACTGCCACCTTCTACTTACCACAAGCACAAAAGTTCCTCTCGCTTATTCTAGCTAACGAACAGTCGTTCCTGCCAGAGCAGCAACAATTCTCCAACTCGAGCGCAAAAAGGCCCTTCCCGCGCAAAAAGTTGGCCTCAACCTCCTAATTACAACATTTGCCACTGGTTTCATTCAGCTCCGCGTGTAATAAACCAGCCGTTGCGCGCATACAACTCGCGCATTCCCTTTTATCCCGCGACTGCAGTTTCTTCCACTCCCTTGCCTAATAACACATACGCGAGGGCTTCAAGTCTCTCATTTGCATTCATTATTCTTTATGCGCTACTCCTTTTCCCATCTCTCTCTCTCTCTTTCTCTTGCGGGAAAGCGAGCGAGTTCTTCCTTTTCCTCCCTTTAATCTCTTTCTCTCTCTCTGTGAGGCTGTCTTTCTATGTAGCCCTCGTTTTGCAAGAGACTCGCCTCCTTATTCTATCTCTCGCTAAAAATCTTGACTATATAGACGAAGCGCATCTTCCAAGGGAGAGAAAGAGGAGGTATTGTGTGCACTTAGCTGCGAGTTCGCAGCTTTGCTCGCGCGCAAGTCGTTATTTAAAAGACCAGGGATATATGCATCAGCGCTCGTTAAAAGAGCGTTTGACCTGAATCTGGATAGACGGGAAATTTTTGAAAAATCTACAGAGCGTGTTGAGTTTACGTACTTGGTTTGTAAGCGTCTACTTAATGAAAAGTCGGGCTTAGACACTCTTATGATTTTTAAGTACTCGCCCTTATATGGGATCTCGAAGAGACTACATATATATACCTATATATAGACGAAACGGCCTATTCCTCTAAAATCTTTAAAGTGAGAATTTCACTCAAAAGGCTCGGAGCAACTCCAACGAAGTTGATAAATTGATAAACGAAGTTGGTAAACCGTTAGCTAATAAAATATCATTAGCAATTTTGTTTGGATTTTTTTTCTATACCAGGGATATTTCTGGTGGATATCCAATCTAAATCCGACCTCAATTCACGTGTATATAAATATCCAACCAACGTCTACGTGGATCTTTTCAACAGAGTTGTTATTACGCACATATTATACACGTGCACAAGTATCCATGTAAGCTCAAGGTTGGAATACTTAATATTTGTATCTACTTTATCATAAAAGTACAAATTACAGAGTATTATAAATAAACTTAATTTTTCGCTAATTGGCAAATCAATAAATCAATAAAGATTGTAAGGTCAACTAATGTACAGAATAGTCGTTGGTAACAAGAAAAAAAAATTGTTTAAAACTGTTAGTCAACGAAGAGAATTTGTAATAGAAGCATATGATGCATTTAATGTATATTTTTGCCACAATCTACTTTAATAGTGTATTTATATTCTCCTGTGTACAATGTGATTGGATAAAATTATTATTGGAAGATATTTTGAAACTCAGTATTAACTATCTAGAAGTTACTTATTTTAAAAATGATACAGAACAAAGGTCTTGCTACGAGCAACAAAATTTACTTATTAATAACTTGTTAAAAACACATCCAAGCGAAATAGTCGACTCAACGTATTTATCAATGAAAAGCTATAATAGACTTTTACAATTTCCTAGTTTCCAAAATTCTGGAAGTTTAAAACTCAACATTGTGTTTTGCTCTAGCAAGTTTAACAATGTCAAATTATTGATTGACCTAACAGCAAAATTATCACCTACCTATATACGACCACGATGTTTGATTATATTTTGCAATAACACTCTTAATTCTGACAATCCTTACCAGATCATTCTTCAATATGCATGGCTAAATAAATTTTTGGACTTTTCTATTTTATCTATACAAGCAGATAATAATCAAATGCTGTACCATTACAATCCATTTATACGAAAAATGAGCAAACAAGTATTCAACGAACATGTTCACATATTTCCATACAAGCTACATAACCTTTATGGATTTCCTATCAAGTTACCAGCTCTGCATTGGCCACCGGTTTGGTATGTCAAAAAAATAAAAAATGAAACCGTTTCGTTCCGTTCATTTCAGTATTCATTCCTTGAATTTCCACTGAAAATTATGAATTTTGCGATTACATTTCCACTAGAAATAATAAATAAACCTGTAATGGATTCCATTCAATTATCTAAGAAATATTTATCAACGGGTCATATAAATATCTTCCCGTCATTCATATCAGTTGCTTCGATTAAAGACAATGATTTATTTGTCGTGTCACCAAACGATTGTATCGACATGGTAGCAATAGTTCCAATTATACAACTTGAAACTTTTACTATATCTAAAGAGATTTTTGTTTTTCTACTTGTCGTTACCCCTGCAATCAGCACAATCTTTATGCTTAAAAATCGATTACTAAACAGCAAGTCCGAAAAGTGGAATATATTTGACACCGTCAGGCTTATCTTAGGCATAGCACTCATTGAACGTCCCCGCAAAGCAGCTAATAGAATACTTTTCTTGAGCATTGTTTTTATCTATGCTCGGTATTCTACTGATTTTTTTTCGACTGCTGTTAACGATGAAGTTGAACAAAAGGAGTTATCGTTCGATACTCTAAAAGATCTAGACAAATCTCAGCTGCCTATTTATATTGGCGATTTTGATTATAAGGAAGTTTTTAATGACGATCTAAATCAGCATATCCTTAATATGAAAAATAGAACGTACCAGATCAAAGACGTCAAGGAATGCATAAAACAACTTGTAAATACAAAAGATCGTATCTGTGTGATGGGCCTCTACAATGCAAAAGCTTATACCAGTAAATATCAAACGCTTGGTAAGCAAGAAGTCTTTAAGATCGCAAAAGCTTCATTGGCCTGTAAAATATTCTTCTACGTGCTTGAACCGGCATCACCTTACATAAAAAGATTTGAAATCGTAGTTCTAAAGATGCAAGAATCTGGTATTGGAAGGAAACTTTTCAAAGAATCACTGGATATAAAAAGCAAAAATACAACGAATTTGGAAGAAACTGTAAAAAAATCTATATCAGTATATCTCTGCACCACATTCGGTATCTTATATATTATTCCTGTGACTGTTTTTTTCATTGAAATCGTTTGGAGTAAATTTTATCAGCGATACTCCTAAGAGACGTGATGTCATTTACACTTGAATACTTAAACACACGAATTTCAGCGTAATCAAAATCCATTTTCAATTTTAATCATCCTAACTTATCAACACAAACACGAGTTTGAAAAGACACAGCGAACAACCGTAAGCTCCAGTAGGACAGCAAAACAAGCAGCAGCAGGTGCTCCTGTACCGTTACACAAGGCACGTAGGGTCATATACATATGGCAGAAGACTGACCCGCTATCTCCCGAGGTGGTATTATATGCCCTCGGCAAACACGCGAGTTTGATGCTGGTCGCAGGCGTTTTCAGGAGGCGGTGCTACTGCGAAAACATCCGGCGCCCAACGTCTTGGAGAAGCTGCTCCTTTCTCGAGCGGCTGTTTACACGCGTAATTTTGGCTGCTTTGGAGAGTAGAGAAGTTGCTCTCTGCATGTGTTTATGTCCTGATTTTCAGTTGGGACAATATTTAGTTAATAGATAAGAGGTGGGCACAGGCTTTTCACAGAGAATTTTTCCAGGACAGACACACTTCCTTTGACGTGTTCTTGGTTTTATCGCCACAGCGATTTATAGTGTATCCGATTGAAAATATAAACTGTATTTTTGTCTATATTGTAGTATAGAGTGCGATTTTTATGTTGAAATGTAAAATTGATTCAATAAAGCTTGTGTCACGAAAAAAACATTATTTGTACTATTGTCAAAGTTTAGGTCAATAGTATAGCAATGGCATACGTTATAAAATCTTTAACAATAACCCCCGCACAAAGCACCCCTAACAAATTCCAAAATCCAATCTTTATTCCTTGAATTCTGTTTGCTCCGACGTCGCGTTTCTATTCAGTCGTCGACGGCGACGTACACACACACACACAGACTCAACTCGCATAAATACCAGTCAACAGGGGAAAAGGGGCAAACATAACGACAACAGTAGCAGAAAAGTCAAATAAGAAAGTACAAGAAAAGGAACAAGACTCTCGGAGCCGCGCTGAAAGCGGCTCGCTCTGTTGTACATAAAGAAAACTCTCTTTCTCTCTCCAGCGACGTATACCTAGTATGTACATATACATACATATATATACCTACATACAGTACATGTTTCACGCGCGGCGTTTAGCGGCACGCGCGCGTGTAATATAAATGTTTCCATTTAATATCTTTACGTGGCGGCGGGCGAAAATGATGAGGTTTCTTGTTTTTAATAATGTAGCTGGCTGCGCTCGAGCCTCGTATAACTCTTGCTCTGTCCTGCAGTGAATAGTGTACAGGAGCGAGGGGAGGCTTAGGTAAACCCCAGTCTTGTTTCTTCTCCTCCCCTTCCGCACCTGTTTCATCTTTTATTTTACACATCTCGGCTGCTTACTAACTGTTTTCTCACTCTGAAGTCTAAAGAAAAAGAAGCGCAAGATGCTGTGCTTGGTTGGATTGTCACAGGTGTCTCAGGGACGAGAAATCCACGGAAAGATTGAGATTTCAGTTTTGTGAGCAAGAGTTCTTTTTTTCAACCATGCAGGGTTAAACATTTTCTGTAAATTATTAAAATATTCGCGTTTTATTTTTAAAAATACTGACGAGTCTCGCAGAACACCAGGAAAAGCGCATTAAAGTTTACAGGAGGATAATTTTAGGTTGAAAAGTACAAAACTTGTTTTTTCATATTTAAAAAAATTTTACCTCTTTGAATTTTCCAAAAAATAGTAAAAATCGATCAGTATTCAAACTTTACTTCAGAAATAGAAATGTATATTCGACATATATGACACTGTCAGACCTATTATGGGTTGTATATATTTTTTCCTATAACTTCATTTTGCATTGAATAAATGGTATGTAGTTAATTTCATTTTCAATAATCCTAATGTATAAGGCGTGATCCAGATAGTTATCGATCAAAATCTAATAAATTTTGAAAAAAAAAATTTTCTAGTTGCTTATAATTGAACAAACAAATAAGCCGCCAATTACTGTTATATGGACCTTTTTAATAATTATCAAATTCTACAACCTGCTATTTTATGTATGTAAGGATCCAACGATAAATAACAAAATTTGGCTTGACACCGCTGAATAATCCGGCACTAAATCAACATCTTCAAAGCGCAGCTTGGACCTGTTTGACGTCTCAATCCTATAATTTTTCTCCAGATACAAAGGCAAAGCCTCTCGTCACATGCCTTATTCAAAGGCAAATTCCAAAATCTCACAGAATTTTCCAGTAGAAAAGAGAGACAGTCTAGTCACTGCAGCATTATGCCAGCAGTCACGAGGAAAAGCCCCAAAGAGCGGAATACAGTAGAAGATGGCATGAAAGAAGTACCGTGTGAATACTCGCGTTTAAAAATTTAGTTATGATCTATCACAAGTGATTAATTTTATTATTTATCAGACTTGCTAAGAAAAATCGATTCATCTATACCTCGAATCGCTCGAACCACCTTGAAAGAGATCTATTTTGTCATTTGATTATTTGATCGATAAAAGTGGGCGTTTGTTGACTTTGAATTATATTTTAAGCCTCAAACAAGTAAAAATTGAGAAAAAATGAAAGTAAGAAGTCGCTAGTAATACAAATAAAAAAAACACAAAAAATAACCACAGCCAAGCGATAATCAGCGAGTATTTTTATGCATAGAATATAGTAAAACCCACCTAATCCAAACAGTAAAAACTAAAAATCTATAAATCTACAATAGAAACAGCAGCATCCCAAAAGAAAGGAACAAAGGCTCGCAGAACGCGCGTGAATCCGTTCGTCTCCCACGCGTCTAATCCCTCCGTTTTCCGGGAACGTATAGTCGTGGACACGCGCATGTCCACTAGTGGAATGACACAGACGCGTGTATACGACGATAAATGTGTCGATTCGGGCTACGGAGAATAAAAGGATATGGTCGGTTTCTCATGGCTTGCGCGCGAGCGGATAATAATGGGACATCCCGCGTGGAAGTTTTGTGTGGCGAGTCGAAATTAAACGGCGGAAAAGGCGAACGTTTTAATTTAATGTGCGGATGTGCTTGGGCGATCTTTGTGAAACTAGGGCAATTTTGAATTTCGCCGGGACACGAAACATATGGCGGAGGGGGTAATTGAGTTTGATGTTTACGTTGGACTCGGTGACATTACGGGTCAACAAAGTTTCAGTCGAAGCGAGAGAGAATTTTCGGAAAATCGTTTTACAATTTAACTCCGGATCATTGACTTTTGTCCAAGTGGATACTGCTGTATTTGAAGCCATCGTTTCATATCATTCATGTCAACGGTCAACACACACGATCCACAAATAATAAATAATATTTATTACGCAATATACAACGCGTAATTCCGTTTTTGTCTCAACCCCACTGGTCCACACGTGCAGTACTCCGTCATAATAACAGCCCATCGTGAGCCCATGATCGAAGTAGCTTCAATAATCCACCTCACAATCGCACTCAGCCGTCATAACACGCATCAGCAAAACTGCATAAGGGGGGAAAAATATAATCAACATTTTCGTCCAAACAATCGTGTCGGTCATGCAAGCCATATACTCACTCATTCATTCCTCGGCGCGAAATTCCGCATACCAGAGTGTCCTCGCTTGCATCGTCGGCTTTATGCGGCCTCTTTCTCTCTATATACCTATATAACCGTGAAAATCGCACGTGCGACGTAAACGCAAAGAGAGAAATAGGCTCACCCCTGCACAGTCGTACAATGCGGCAATTGTGAGCGGCGCAACATAATGGCGCTGGCGTTATAAATGAGAGAGAGAACGTCTGCAACTAATTTGGGCCAAGGCGTATAACGACCGAGGTGCGCGAGCGTTGCCATAACTCTCGCTTCGAGGACTCGCGAGAAAGCAAACTCTGCGTGCGATGCGTATTATAAGCTAAGTGTATAGGGTGAGACTCGTCCCTTCTTTTGCTTTTGGCTGTGGGTTTATTCAACGTGTAATTGTCAAAGTTAATGTCTGCTTTTCAAATGAACTTGTGATTTACTTATACAGATTTCAGAGGATTCTAAAGCAAATAAAAATTCAAGCTACCTCGCCGACGCAAAATTATAGTGTAAATTAGCATTTCTTTTGCTATTCGAAATGATTTTATTGACTAAATTTGAAATTATTTTTTCATCAGTGCATTCATATAAATATAAAAAGAACGGAAAATTTTGATTTAGTTATTTTTTGTAATACAGGCACGATTTTTGCGTTTTTTGTACCTATTAAGCGAGCGTAAAGTACCAGTTGTTTTACGCCCGCTAATAAAATTTTGTTTTTTGTTATATTTTGAAAAATTTAAAATGTTTGAAAATATTTGAAAATTTTCAAAATTTAAAAAATTTTGAAACATTTAAAATATTTGAAATATTCAAAAATTTTGAAAATTTTGAAAATTTTGAAAATGTTGAATGATTTGAAAATTTTGAAAATTAAAAAATTGGAAAATAATTTATAAG